>VXAZ01006402.1:126178-169515 GCA_013399875.1 Gymnorhina tibicen
TTCTTTAAAGTTTAGAGCCTGCTTTGCATTCCTCCTAATTCTTATCTCACAGAAAGTAAAAAAGGCGAACAAAACCACTACAGGGCCCACCAAGCATTCTTTGCAACACCTGAATCAGGTATTTCACCTTCCATTGAATGGAAATATCCTCCAGCCTGTTATGATAATATTGCAACTAGCCTATTATGGTAAATTTACCACAAATCAGAACTGTGCCTATGACTCTAACTAAACCTCGTGGACCACTTGCTTGGGAATCTACTGATGGCAGTGGTACAAAACATAGAGTTAGTGCATGGTGGATTTTTCTTTCTTTTTAATGGGGAATCAGTCTGGTCAACCCCCCGAGACTTAATATTTTACTTTCTCAGGAATGATAATGGGAATGATGACAACACATCTCCACTGAAGATCAAGTTAGGCACTGAAGGACTGCTCATCTTTCTCACAGAAGAAATAAACACCAGAATGAAACAAATTGGACACATAAATCAACAAGCCCAATCCACTGGGTGGAAACCCCCACTTCTTTTACCTGTAATGATAACTGTGGTACAGGTCATCACCACTCTTAATCCCAAATGCATTTATGTTAAAATCACTAAAGAAGCAAGCTGTTAATTGTACAAATTGAAGATCCCTGCCTAATAACATTAATTTGACAGAGGGAAATACAACCATAATATGTGAAACACAATCTCTAAGCAACGACAGGGAAATTACTTAGTTTCCAACATACCTCCTTCAGAAGTGGAATAGATGTTACAAGACCAGCAGCTATTCAGCGAGCATTACAGTGAATATGGAGAGGGAAGTAGTGTGCAAATGGAGGAAAAATGAGTCCACAGTTTTAACTGTGATGATGTCTACTGGCAGAGTGCTGCAATTTGTGGGTTCCTGCAGTGGCATGGCAAGCCACAGCCTTCCTGGAGAGCTCTACAGGGCGTCTTAGGGAGAACAGCTGGGCCATTTCCCGTAGCCCTTCCTGGGCGGCCTGCTCGGTCCCAGTTAGACTGCAGGCACCACAACACGATGATGATAAAGGAGGCAAGAAGGCTCCCCGCATGAGGACTTCAGGTCTTTATTCCATGGTGACTCCCAGAAGCCTTGAGACAGCGCATGTGCTGGCTCCCAAAGGCAGAGAGCCAGCACATGGTATGGTGCCCCAAGGCAGAGAGAGCAGCTGCCCCAAAGCAGAGAGGCCAAGTACATGGCCTGGAGCCCTGGGGAAGAGGGGGGCGGAGAGAGCACATGAACAAATGGTCTCAGAGCATAGGGGCGGTACGAGGGCGGAGTTGGGGTAACAGAACCAATGGGAGAAACGTGAGGGAGTGGTTAGGACTAGGGATGGGGGAAGGGAGGAGCCATTTAGTAAGGGCAGGCAATTTAGTAAGGAAAGGAATGGGGAAATACAACACCACAGCACAGCAAAACTTAAACGCTCAGAATCCATCTCACTACCTCCAAGGCTCTTGATAAGACTCTTCAAATCTCATCTCCACAGATTTCTAAAAACAGACCCATTTCCAAATAGAAAAGCCAGCAACAAATGCTATTTAATCTTTCATGGTCCTTTAAATGAGTGGAATTATCAATGCAGATTAAAATCTCTGCAAGTAAACCTGTTAACGTCCTATGCAAGGTGGTTATCATGGTTCCATGGACAGACCCTCACCTCTCCAAAATGATCAAGGAGAGATGTGACTAGTGTGCCAGGGACAGGATTACGAACATTAAGGTGGCATGAATGCTGAAATCCTAGCAAACAAAATAAATGACATGTATAAAGGTCCATTAAGGTTGTGACTGACTACTTAGCAGGAATTTAAAAAATACGCATTATGACAGAGAAGAGAAGATTAGTAAATTAAAACAGCACATCAGTAGGTCTTTTTATTATCTTGAAATAAAACAAATAGAATCATTAATAGTTGCAAAACCAAATTTTTACACAAAGAATCTAGCTTAACATAGATGCCAAAAATCCTCCTAAGTAAAGATGACTGCTGATGTACTGCTGATGTTTTGCTATTGTGTGAGTGGCATGTGGTGCAGAAGTAATTTAATGTGCAATTCTTCTCAGCAGTAAGTCATTCTTGACATGATGTTTATAACATCAGAAAACATAAACAAGGAAAAAGAAAAAAAAAAGAAAAAAGAAAATAATTCCACTTATATAGTTTCTACTATCATTTTGACTAATCATCCACAATACATTTGTTACCTGTAAAGGAGAAGAAAATCTTTGCAGTCTGGGAAAATTTATAGAGTACTTAGACAGCATTTAATTGAAAAGATTATACAAAAGCATTCATAGAATAATAGATGTTTCACCCCAGAGAACTCATGACTCTGTCTGGGATATTTTTACAGCCCTGAAACAAACATTTTGTCACCTTTCATTTTATGGAATTCAGGAATAAGTTGAAGATTGTGATGCTGTGCTAGAAAAATCTCAGTAAGAGATTTTTTAAATTAGAATGCATATCACTATTGTAATGTCACAGCATATTGTTATTGCTGCTGATGATGATGATTAGGAAAGGAAAATTTTTATATAATTATTTTTCATAAGAACAATCTGAACTAATGCCCATGAAAGCCACACATACACATGCAGGCTTTAACATGCAAGATGGCCTGGAAGTTCAAAACATAAATTTTTAAAGTATTGGGCTACAGGTTTTAATTTCAAACTATGTAGAAAAAAAATGAAGTCAAATTGTGTACTGTGTATCTAATCTTGGAGCAGAGACAGCAAAATTAATTATTGGACTTTAATTTCTCCTTTACAGGAAGGTATAACTGTGGGAGGATGACTACAACATGACACCAGCAGCCCCTTCCTTTGGGCTCAAGACAGACTGAGGTTTGCACCAAGTGTGGTACAGTTGCCTCATGAAAGCCCCTAAGTATTCCAGATAGAACATTGTGAATAATCAAAAACTGCAGGGCAACCCCATCAAAGCTGTGTTTTAATATATAGAAATCCCATGGTGTGAAAATTTTGGTAGTAAGGGTAAAATTCAGATGCAGTCACAGACAGCAGAGGGCCTGACTGGTGCAACATTTGAGATATCCAGTGATAACAAAGAGAGGATGAGAGATACAACGCTCAGCAGGGTTCGGCTGCATTACATCAGGGTATCTGAAAAGGCACCAGGTGATTACCTCTAGGCAACCAAGTGGATCCCTAGCTGTTCACATGATTTCCCATAATGGTCAACAGAAATATTGTCAATACCATCAGTGGACCTTTATTCACCTTAAACTTAGGTGTCTAGGACTATCTGAAATTTTTAATAAACTTGGAGTTAATTATAATGGCACAAAACCCACTAGAGATCTCTGCCTGTTTGAAACACTCTCATGTCATTAAAATGAAAGTAGATGATGGCATGAACTGATATGAGTTATGACCCTACCTGGAGTATTGGACAGCTCTGGGGTCCCCAGCACAGGAAGGACCTAGACTGTTGGATCAAGTCCAGGGCAATGCCATGAATTATTATTTTTTATTATTATTGTTATTGTTATTGTTATTATTATTATTGTTATTATCCACTTGGATGACTAAAATAATATTTTCATTCCTGCCCAGACAAATTTTAAAAATAGCAATTTTTTTCTCAACTTTAAATTAAACATCTTTAGTTCAGTCACATACTGACCTACATTTGTCTGTATTAGATGTTCCTTTACCAGATTTCTGGTTCTGATTTTATTGTACCATTTATTCTATCCTTTAGATTAAAACTCCAGCTTAATTGGTTATCTGATGGAGTACAAAACTATTTCTCTGCACAAAATATTAATATGTATATCTGGAGTCCCACAGATGTAGAACTTGTGGAAGATATCATGCATCTGGGAGTTTCTCACATGTAGAAGATCGATTTGGCTTGAGAAACCCAAAAGAGACTATTAAACATCTCCAAACAAAGACAATTCCATAGTGAAAGAAGAAATATCTTTTAATTCTTTTCCAGCATTTGACTTGTCATTGCACAGATCAATTCTTTCTATTGAATTTCTATCTTTGTATCTTAAATACTTTTCATTAAAAAATATACATGTCTCATAATGATCTATGAGATCAGTTCTGATTAAACGAAGAAAAAAATGTTTTGAAAGAGAGAAAAAAAAGGTTATCTTTCAAAAATTGGTTTACTTTTTTTTCCTTTTGTGATAAACACAAAGTTCAAACTAACTATGACCTAGTATAAGCATTTTTAACTTTAAGTGGATTTTTTGTATATGTAAGTTGCATCACTGTCATAATTTTGTTAGAAATTGAACACAGCAATCTAAAGGAAGATGATATAGCCTACTGCCAAAAATAAAAGTTTTTAAAATATAGCATTATTATAAGGCAAATTTATCTTCTAGCGCAATTATTGTCCTGATGCACCTGTTTTCATTAAAAATATCTGAAGAATATAAATGAAAACCGCAACAGAATGGCATAGCACATCATGTACAAAATAATATTGACATACTGAGCAGGGACAGACTTAAAATAATTAGTTATTTTAGGCAACAAAAATCTGAAAATGATCCTACTAATACAGAGAAAAACAATTTATTGTTAAACTTAAGAAATAAGAATTTGTATTCTTAAGGTAAGCGATAGGAAATGTTTTGGAGGAAAGAAGCCTAGAATTATACAGACACAATGCTTTCTCAAAAGATAGTAATTACACAATTAACAATGGGAAGATTAAAGTAGCACTACAGGGGGATTATAAATCATGCTGAACTTCAACATAGCGGTCTCATCTCTGTTCATAATATAGCACTAAAACTTACTGATATCAACTAGGACATCAACAAGGCATCTCTATGAGATCACTGTGTTCCAGTCACCCATTCTGATACTATCAGTTTCATTCAATTTTTTGTTCCCTTTTAAAAAAAGATAAAAAGTAATTTTATGGTCTTAGAATTAAATTTTCTATCAAAACAAACAGAAGAACTTCAGCATTTTTCTAATCTTTTTGATTAGGGTTATCACAGGAACAATATTGCTTATTTTCATTGTTATTAGCAATCTTACATGGAATAGATTCACACCTTTTCTAATTCATTTATTTCTGTAAGGCACTTTGATAGTGCTATCACTTATCTCTAAGGGTGAACATATCTAATTTCTCATGGGGCTTTTCCAATCATTGCAGTAGTTAATAGTATTTTGGGGTTTTTTTTGTCAGCTAGTTTAGTGAACCTCTTTCCCTTTGGATACTCATTTTTCTTCCTTAGTTTTTCATCAGGGACCTCAATGAATGTCAAGACAGAAAAGAAAAATAAACCAATGGCATAGGGTCTGCTTCTTTACAGATTAGATACTAACCAGACACTGCATTCAAACACCACTGTAACAGAGAGGGTACAAAACGTAAATATTTAATAAGGTGTCCTGTCCTTCTTCTTTGTCATTCATGTATTTATATAGAAAACAATTAGTATAAATGCAAAATTAACTAATCTGTAGTTCCCTAGGCCCTCTAGTTATTTCCTTTTATAAGATTGGTTTTAAATTGCTTCAGAATTTGAACAAATGAGACACCTTTTCACTTATTTGTAAATATGCTTGACTTGGAATCTGCATTTGTTTTTCAACCTTCATTAATCAAATGTATGTTTTCATTATTTTTGTAGAGAAAATTCTCTTTTCTACTACCTCAGTATTTGGCTTAATTGTGTATGTATTTCATTCATTTTTATTTCAGAATGTATTTTTATTCTATTCTTTTTTCTCATATTATACATAATTTAGAAAACTATATTCATTTAGTATTATTCTTTTATTCTGATAAGTCAGTGATGACACTGACTCTTTATTTTTTTCTGCTCATTATAGAAGTTTTTATTTCTCTTCCCCACATTTGCATCAACTAATAAATTGAGTGCTTTCTGACAAAGTTCTTCTTCAGTTTCTAGTTAGTACAGAAAGGTTTTGTTGTACTGAAAATCATTCTCAAGGGCAAAGAGTCCTACTCTTTTACCTTGAGAAGATCAAAACCAGATACAGCATCCATTGGAGAAGCCCAATCCATCAAGCATGAAAACTGAACTCAATATAGCAAAAGTCATTTTCTACCTTGTCAGAGTAAAAAAGTGGCACAAGATAGTCACATATCTGCATAAATATTCACTCATTGTGACAAGAGGAACAAAAATACCAAGTAATTCATCTGTTCTGAAGGATGTGTCCCCTTCCTTATCAATAAAATACCTATAATGTCTTTTAATTAGACAAACACATATACAAGACTATGTTTCCCGAAAGCAGCTGTCTAGAAACAACCAAAGAGATTGGCTATCTGTGTTACGACATCATACTTTGGAGCTCATTGTTTTTGAAAAGAAGTTTCTCAACCACTGATTTATTTGACTGCGAATGTAAGTAGAATATCATTCAGAATACAGGGATACACAGTGTCCTTCTCTCTCCGCTCAAGCTGGAAAGAATGCAATGTCATAGAGATAATCTGGAACAGCATAAATAGGACATAGGATCAACATACAGGGAGTTGTTTTGTTTTCTTTTTCAGAAAATCACTATAATAAACCAAAGACAGAACACAAATTGAAGAAAAAGCAAACAACAACAAAACCAAACAAAAAAAACAAACCAAACCAAAACTACAAAAAACCACCCTCATGTTTCAGAACAATTTAGATCAAGGTCTCAAAGTTTCACACTTTTTTATGTAGGTTGATGGGGATCTGTAGAGTTCCTTAATCTTAGTTAGGAACCAAGGCTACTTACAAAAATAAAACATGACTTGTCACATTACCTGGCAGAATTCACTGCTGTTGTTGGCTAGCATTCACAAACCTGCTAGATTGCTGGCAGTCCTGCAACTAATGAGATGATAATCAACATGATGTCCCTAAGTAATCAAGCCAATATTTCCAAGTTTCAGAATAGTGATTGCAATGCTTTGCCTTGCTCATAAAATGTCTTATTCAGTATCTACTGCTATACAGGGAAAATTAAAAGATGAAGGTATTGATCAATGAAACAAAATGTTGTCACAAACACAAAAATAACCAAAACCATCTTGGGGGTTATAATTGCTTTTGGAACTCTCTTATGGTATTTGGGAAATGAGTCTCAGATTCTTGAAATTCTTAACTTGAAGCCTAGGCCTCAGCCTAGTGCTTTCATTACTAACAGTAAACATTCTTATTCCTAAAACATCTGCTGAAAGTGTTATATGATTTTGGTGTATGATTCAAAGGAAAAGTTTGCATTTGAGAATCTCAATAGAAAAAAATACACTGAAAAGTTTGAAAAAAGTATGTCTTAATCTGAATATCATACTGGAAGTTTTAGTTTAGTATCTTCCAAAAATCTTGGAATATAATTCATCCAAGTTAGATGAGGTGAAATGCAGAAAGGCATATATGGGCTTTGCTTCATGAGGAAGTAAGAGTATGAAAGGGTCTTCACAGAGAACCTGCAGAAAGAAGACCAATCATCCTTTGCCAGTAGATGAGCCAGCATGGCCAAGGCTATCTAAGGACCATAGGAAGGCAAAAGCTCCAAGGAAAAGAGAAAATTCAAGTTGTTGGCAGTATGAAAAATGCTCTAGTACCTGCAGCTGTTCATTTGGAAAAGAAGTTCAGGGTCCAGTAAATGGACCTGGTTCTGTGTAGAGTCAGCAATGAGATTCAATGACTGTTGACTCCTTCCTGCAGGATGAAGAATTATCTGCCAGCCAGACACAGTACAAGAGATAATACTGACAAACTATGTCTAAGAGGTTCAAACTGGCCATGATGGGAAAAAAACCCCAAAACTAATGTAGAATACCCAGAGAAGCTGTGTCTGCTCTCATCCAGTTTTGGCAATAGTTGTACTTTGAGGTTACTGTCGGACTTGATGACCTTCAGAAGTCCCTTCCAATCAGCATTTATATCAATCTGTAATATTCTACTTCTGCTGTCCCTCTGTAGCTGTGCAAGTCTCCTTGAAGTCCCATGTCAGACCTGCCAGGCCCACAGGATGCTTCAGATACCTTGTGGAATCCAAATTCATGCTAGAAGATTATATTTTATAAAATCATAGTCCTTGGTCCTAAATTCAGTCCCATATTAATACTAGGGCTACATCTGATAAGCTGACTTTTTTTTCTTTTGATAATTCATGTGTCAAAATTTCCACATAGTTAAAAAATATGAAACCTTTAACCTTTAGAGACTACAAAGTGAGGTGAACCTTATCACAAGGGAGAGCCTTACGTGACACCAGTTTTTCACAGAAGCAACCATGGCACTGAAACCTGACAGTTGATTCAAGTCTCTGAAGTTCTTTAGCGCCTTCTGCCCAGAAAATACATTGCAGTTCAAATGTTATCACAACATTTTGGGACAGTGGATCAGTTAGTATAGGTATAGAATGGAAAACCTATGTTAAGGAATTTATAAGCCTGTGTTTGATGCAACCTATGTTATTTTATTAATTAAAATTAATAAGGCAATAATACCCAATCAGTACTTAGCAATAGCATTTACAGCTCTCACACTTCTCACTCATGGAATTCCATTACCATTGGGTGCCGTGTATGGCTACAGCAGCAGTGCAGGGGTCCCACTGCCTACAGCCATCCTGACATGCGGCTTGTGGGTGGCACCCGTGCTGGATCAAACCCCCGACAAGCATTTCTCTCTTATTTCCTTCAGTGCTATTGGGTAAATCTCCATTAACCATATGGGAACTCAAACATCTGGAGATATTTCTTCGGCCTGAAAATAGATTAGTAACGATTATGTGGGTTTTAAGTCTTACATGGAAAAAACTGTCTCTGATGACTGAAGATACAGGTATATGGGGACAGTCTTGAAGTAGCATAGTGGAATGAAGAGATTACATTGCTTCTTGTGTATGTAGCAATGTAATTGTATCCATCCTTTCTACAGTGAAGACCTAATGGTATTTATACACTGTGTGAAGGAAGTCTGCTCTTTAGCACATGCAATAGGTTGTTATATAGGCAAATGCAGATGTATAATAGTCTAGAAATATGCTACCAAGCAGGGTAATTTAATTTTCCAATAGAAAAGTTAAAAGTAGCTTATTTTCTGCATAAACCCAAACATTAATTCTGCAAGGCTGACATTTCTTCAGAAGGGCTGAAGAATCAAAAAACACTTCTAATCATAAACATCCACACTGTACTGAACCAAAATTATTTTAGACTCATTGACATTTTCTTTCTCAGCTTTCAGTGGTTTTTTCCCCATCATTAAATCAAAACCACTCTAATCATGAAGGTGAAGTAAGCTGTCCTTCTATCTAAAAATCAGAATGAAAAAGCCCAAATATTTCAATAAGGTAGGCAAGGTAAGCATATTTCCAGTTCCTAATGTGTGATGGAAATGTATAGGGAATGACATCCAGTGAAAGAGATGGTAATGATTAGTCTTACTTGTTCCACATATATTACTGAGGAGGTGTTGGATGATGACAACTCCTATTCAGTACCATTTTGGGCTGCGTTTGAGTCAGTAATCTGGAGGTAAAGTATTGTAAAAAAGTTTAGCAATTTAAGATACGCAACTCCACAAACAAAATATATTGTGGAATCAGTAAGATAACACATATGGTAATGGGCAATTCATGTGCAGATTATTTAATTTTTCCCCTAGAGGAAAAAGAGTTTTCTGGGTTTTACCATGCAAAACTTACTTAGTCACTTCTTTCTGATAATGCTTTTACATGAAAGTGTCTTAAGGATATATCAGTGTTGCTTAACCCTGGTCATCAGCTTAGCACCACACAGATGCTTGCTTGCACCCAACCCCAGGAATGGAGGAGAGACTCAGAAGGGTAAAAAAAGTAAAACTGAAAAGTCATGGGTTGAAATAAAGACAGTTCAATACAGAAAAACAATTGCCAAACCAAAAAATCCCCAAAGAAAAACAAACACAGTATAAATTAGTGCATCCCCGGGCAAACTCCTTTCATATAATTTAATTTATATATAGTCTATATAATGCATAGTTATAAATAATATATGACATACATATATAATATGTCTGATTATTTTTATTTTATATATAATATAATAATGTATAAATATTTAATAATTATAGAAATACAAATTTTTAATTATTTATTTAACATTTAAAAATTAGATATATTTAATATGCAATGATACATAAAGTGATGCCTTAGGTTTTAGCTTTTATATTTTGCAAATTCTGTATTCTCTGTATTCCTAGTGTGTAACTTTGAACTGTCTTGCAGCCTGTTAGCTGCTGTCCTCTCATGCTAAGATAGACAAAACAAAGCCTCTCAGGGCTTGCTCTTCAAGGACGCTCAGACTGTCCTAGGCCCAAAATGTGTAAACCAGCATCTTGAGAAGGGGGGCAAGTTGGGGGGCGGTTACCTTATTAGCTAAAGTTTAATTGGCGAATTTATGCTGATATGCAAATGGACCAAACCCATAACAGGGGGAAGAACTCATGACTCGTCGTCCATCTTGGGGTCCATTCTGGAAATAGCCTCTGGCTCCCCAGCATGTACCTTTGAAGGCCCTTCAAATAAATACCTACCTTTATTCTCTTACTCTTTTTCTAGTCTCTGTTTTTAGGTAGCCACCTCAAGGCATCAAAAGAAACTGTATTTTTCAATTACATTTGATTGTAATTCATTGCACTTGTAAAATTTCTAAAACGTGTTGATACACTGATGTTCTTAAGGATTCTGTCTTTCACTTAAGTGTGAAGAAGAGCAAAGAGATTTTCTGTTGTAATACATGCTATTGTCCTAATCTGTTTCTATTTAACTTGCCTAGTTTTGCTCATTTATTCAGTTCAAAGGGTGATGGTCAACTCCTAGGGTTGTTTGTTTCCTGAAGGAACACCTCCAATGCAGACTGTCTTATAAACAGAAAAAAGACACTAGTAGAGACAAAATCACTATAACAAGAAAATGTCTACAAAATCCTTTGCTATTTAAGCAGCACAATCCAGCACTTGAATATAAAAATGTCCAAAGAAGGCTAGATGAATATGTGAACTAAGATGTTCTCTTTAATCACATTAAATCATTTTCAGCATCACTGCTTTAGTGAGTGCACAGACCAAGAGCATTATAGATGTCTCAAATGAACATTCAGAATTTACGTCCATGCAATTCAGAATTATCTGTGGAAAAGCTGGCTTAAGTTACTTAGGTGACGAGTCCAAATATAAGAACCTGTACTTTAGATACATTAATCTGATCTGACAAATCCATGGTCTCAATTTAGTTTAGTGAAAGGCAGAATTTGCAGTTGGAGCTTTTCGGCTCAAGAAATGCATTTTATAGTACATTTTGGATACTGGCAGAAAATTCTTTATTTCACTATACAAGATAGGTAAATAATTTCTAGATTCTTATGGTTGTAATTGGATTTTTCCCTAAATGCCTTTTAAATTCATATATTAAATGCAAGTTTAAATTAATGAAAGTATTTCAGAAACACATTTAATTTTATTCTGTTTTCACAAATACATCTTTCCATTAAAATGTAGTAAAAGAGTAGTAAAAAGCCCATTAAACTGTAATTTCTTGCCTTTGTAATGCATCTATTAACATTCCAATTACCATAACATTTGTACATAAGTCATAGCTGTCTCCTCTATTAACTGAATCCTAGAGATAGTATTTCAGTCTAACATTTCACAATTAAAAAATTGGGGGTTTCTTTCTTCACAAAGCTAATACAGTATTTTTTTGTATATTGGTTTACACTGGCTAAATTAAAACCAAAAATAATTAAAAACTTTATTTCATGTTCTGCGATTGATCTTTACACATCTTAATAGCACAAGATTTACAAACCAGTGCAGCTAGAAACTTCCTTGGTCATCACTGCTGTATCTTAATGTATTTGAAATGAGGTCAATGAGCTCAGTTTTGTCTACACTTCCAAATGTGTGCATGCAGCATTTGATTAGACAAAAGTTTGAAATATGCTCCAGGGCAAAAAGAAGAGAAACTGCATGCTCCACTAGTCCTTACAGGGAGAACAGCACTACAAGATATGTAGACTGCCTTTTTTGGGCCAGTGTGATCAAATAAAAGGGCTAGATAAGGTAAATACATAGCAAGATATCATAGAATTTGTTTCTTCGAAGACTTAAGGACACACAATCCCAAATGTTATAGACATAGACTAAGGGGGTACTGACTGTTTTATAACAATACATTATAATATATATTTTATTTGAAATAAGAATTTGACTAATGGGAAAAAATAAATTGGTATGCTTAAGTCAAGTTGTGGACAAACTGCATCTACTTGTGCTCCTGGGCAACCAAAATTCATGTAAGTACATGTAAGTGACACCTTATCACAATCTGGCTAAAAAGCCCTAGTGATTTCATTAGTTGTGACTTAGCCCCAAACATACCTAGATTGGAATTCATATATAAGCCTCTGCACCTTTCTTAAACTTGTACACATTTGCCCACTACATACCATATAGCCCTAAATGTCTGGAATGCATCTGAATTAAGGATTGGGTGAAATTTGTATTTTGAATTTTTCACTTTTTTTTTTTAATTTCTTCATTTAGTTATTAATATCTCAGGTGAAAAAACAGTGGGAAATTTTGATTCTGTTTAAAATCCAGCCTCAGCAGCACTTCATTCTTAAAGAAAAAGACCAAAATGGCCTGTGCTGAGGTCTGTCCTGCCTTCACTAAACTAAGAAATTGGCATCCAAGTTAGTTCATTTATAACTACCTCAGGTGTTATTTCATTATAATCCAGTCACTTATTGTAGACAGGTGTGTGAGTACATGTTGCTGTTTGAGTATGTCCATTCTTTACATTTATTTTGTCTTGTAAACATACAGAGATACGTATTTTTGTTTTATTAATTTAATTTTGGTAAGTTTTCTAAACATACCTGTTAACACATCTGCCTCTTTTAAAACAACACTGTTCTTTGAAGAATTTGTTACATTTTTCAGTATAAGAGTCAGCTGTCACAGGTTTAAAATGTAGCAGTAAATACATTAACAAGGTGTAGCTAAATACGTATACTCTGTGTTTTTATATAAGGGTTTTCTCCAAGGCTTTGACACTATTTTAAAAATTTTATTGTTAATGACACCTGTTGCTACAACTATCTTATTGAAGTAAGTGAAAGTGTGCGGGAAACTGACTGTGGATTAAAAAATAACAGTACAGAAATTACAGGGGAAAATACAGTTGTTCTTCCCTGGATGAAACACAGTCAGCATAGCCAACTTTCCACACACAGTACAATCTAAAGAGTGGAGGCATCGGGGCCAGGCTCTTTCAAAATCAACTGTGGCAAAATAACTCTCCACGGACTGATGTGTGTCCCCATTCCAAGGCTGTCTCAGGTACTATATTAAGATACTGCCCTCAAGGTATGAAACCCCCTCACTGAGTAGCACGTGTCAATAAAGTCACTTAAGCTCCACCTAAATGTAAAAAATATAGTATAAAAGTGAGTTAAGAATGGGGAGAAGTCAAGGAAGACTTTGGAGTAAATTCTGGGATCAGTCAATGGGCTGAACTTGTCTTCTCCTGTCTGGTGACGCCTGGGCAAAAGCTGTACTCTATGCATGCTGAATGATTACCTCGAGCTAGATTTTGTTCGGGATTACAGCTTGCTAGTATATTGCCTTGAATTAGTATATTGATTTGAATACATTTTTGAAATCAGATTTATCAGCAGCAATCCTCGAACCTTAACCTGTCACAATTTTATTAATAAAGCATTATTCTGTAAACTCTTAACCGGAGTCCTTCAAGGGCACTGGCAGTCAGTGGGTAAAGGTCTCCTCTTGGAGACCCAAGAGGGGGTCTCTCTGTTGGGTGTGTGACCCTGAACAAGTTAGTCAAACCAGCCTCTGACCCAGTGACCTGCTCTGTAAAGGGTCCCCAAAATGGGATGCTGAAAGGCTTGTGAGGCACAAGGGTCTCAGCATTCCTAGGGTGCTGAAACACTAGTCAAATACTAAGGCTTTGATTAAATCTCCCCTTTTCACATGACAAAATATGTGACAGCACATAGTTAAGAGAGAAGATCCATTCACTATGTATAGTTTTAAAAAACTCTTTTAAACCTCTTTTACAGGTAGAAGAGTATATAAATCAGAGGTCAGAAAAGAAAGCAATAAATATAGCTTCCAGCAGCAGAAAGTGTTGAGTCTTAGTTTTCCTCACAGATTATAAAAAATCTCAAGAGAAAAGGACTTAAAAATGGATGATCAGAGAAAATAAGCTATCTTTTTACTTAATTTAGAATGATATGGTGATACTGTGGTTTAAAGCCTACCCAAAAGCATCTCTTTGACAAATGGCACCATGACCATGTCTGCCCTGCTCTAACCCACTAGATGGTTCTGTTGTCTGATGAGAAAACAAAGCATAGATAATTGGGGTTACACAAAAGTACTTTAGACATGTGCAGGGAAGAAACAAAGAAGTGCAGGTGAACTCAGCAGTTTTTCTGACTTATAACACAATGTGGAGACTAGAACGTAATAGCAATGCAAGCAGCACCAGTTAACAGGAAAAAAAGGTATAAAATTTTAGGCTGGAGTGATGCGGGCCATAAACCATTGAGTGGATTCCATGGTTCTGTGGTTCTTCATTGTGTTGCACAATACTGACATTAGGCTGAAACCATTAATTGCTCTCTGGATCCAAATGCAGCAGGATCTTGAAATAAGCAAGGTTTCATTAAGAGACACAGCGAACAGCACAAACAAATCAAGATTAATATTATTCCTAAAGCCTCTCTGTCTCTTTCTTTTCATAACTCTCTTGGCTGATTGAGGATGAAACACGTGACAAACAGGATGGCAGCATCTGCAAAACCTGACAGAGAATTGGGATGTAGTAAAGAAAAGTTGTGACAAATATGCAGTGCCTACATGAAAAATATTACACAGTCTAATGCTAATTTTGAATTAAATCTTTAAAAGGCATCTCAAGATTTCTGAAGCTTAGAAATAAAAAAGGAAAATATCTTCATCACTTTTGACCTTCCTTAATAATGATTCAAATAATCAAATAATAGATTTGCAATCTTCATGAAAGCATTTTGATTAAAAGGTCTGGATACATGTTAATAGTTATGAGGTATTAAAATCTATAGGGAGGCACACCAAGGCTTAAGTGCCATAACTGACCTGATGATGATAGAAAGAGCAATTAAAGACTGTTTTATCCCAGGTATCCCTAGGCCAAACTCCCCATTCTGAAAATCCAAACAAGATTTTGATACACATACCAGAGGCAATTGCTGTTTGTATGGCATTCATCCAATTGCATTTAAAATAACACTGTAAAAAATGGAATATTAATGTATACAATGGCAATAGAAGAAGGAATCTATTGGTTCACAACCAGTGCCTTTCCAATTTTTATCTACTGTATTCCCATGGGAAGCAAAATCCCATATACATGATTTATATTGTCCTATATCATTTGCCTATCAACATTTGCAGCTTATAGACATTAGTGTTAATAAATATGATGATGATAATGATGAAGAAATTTAACCATTTTAGCCCACCTTTTCCTCCTGCTTGAATATTCAGTGAAGTTGAAATGAAAAGTATGTGACAATGCCACTCTTCCAATAGCAACAGCTTGTGCTTTCATAAACAAAGGATTCTGAATTAATTCAAGGTACAAGCAGATGGACAATTTGGCTCACTTGGCAAAAAACTGCTTTTTGATCAAAAAGACATTGAGTACTCTTTTTCTTGACAGTCTTTCCTTCCCAAAACAAAAGTTCATAGAAAGTGTCCCTTAATTATCCATGACCCAGTAAAAGACTAATTTATTGACAGTTAGACAGCTAGTTAAAGAAAAAAAAAGAACAAAAACCAAACCCACAAGTAAATGCTTTGTACTTTTATATCCTGATTTTATGCAGCTATGTGACAGCAACAGTTATGTGACATCTATCAAATATCTTGCCTTTAGCAATGGACAACAATGGACATTGTGTGACATTAAATTTTCATAATATATACATACATTAAAGATTCAGAAATAGTAAGACAAACTGAGAAAGCCTGACATTTTAATAATTCCAACTGTTTCATAAGATCTCATTAGTAATTTGAACATCTAAGCACTGATTAAGTTTTGTTCCATTTTTTCCTTAAGAAATCATTGCATTCATTATCTATGACCAAAATCAACTTCAGGTTAATTACAAATTTGTTTAATTGAGCAATAAAATGTTTAGATTTATACTGTGTATCTAAGGTGATGATTTTGCATACATTATTGCACTTACAATTTTTTGTACTACTCGTTCTGTTGAATTTAGTTAATTTTTGGGTTTAAAGCAAAGCATACACAAAAGAATGTATATGTTCTTTGGCAATAAATGTCTTTTTCAAATGCCAGTTTAAAGGCAGACAACTTTTCATCACTAAGAGTACCTTCTTTCTTGTGAATTTAACTGATCAGAAATTATTTAATTAACTTGAGATATTGTCTTTGTAAAAACTACCCCTTGTATTACTTTTGTCAGTGTAAATCCCTGATAGATTTTAGATAAAAATATCACGAAGACTGTCTCTTGGAGAGTTGTGACAATCATAAACAAATTTTTAACAAATATGCTGTTATTATCTGTATGATCTAATAGCTAAATGCATCTTAAAAAAATTCCGCAATAAAGAACAACATATAATGTCCCAAAATCAAACTATTCATGCCATTCTGCCTTCACATCTGAAAACGGAGAAATTTATTTCATCCATAGCTACTGAATATTGCACATGATTTTGTGGATTATATGGAAATGGAGGAGTTTAAGAATTTCCAAGTAATTAAAACATTGTTTGTTTAAACATACTGCTTTTCACTCTGCCCAGTTTCTCTGAAACCAACCAACCAAACTCTAGGCTGGAGGTATTTTAAATCACACTTGAAGACAGCCAAAATAAAGGAAAAATGAGGAAATGACATTGCATAAATTATATGGACTACACATTCATCAATAACACCTTTTCTTACATTTCTATCAACTCACAATCAAGTACAAATAGAAAAAGACATATACACTGGGCAGGAGTGTGATTATTAAACTGTAGACAAGACTTACTGATACTGTGCCTTCAGAGCAGACCTGTGAATGAGAGATGGACAGATCAGTGACCCTGTCTTGACTGTCATTCATGCATGGAATGGAGGGTTCTGTATTTTCCTGCAAGGAGGCTTATCACAAGCAGATGTTTCTATCTTTTTTTTCTGAAAATATTTTGTCACTAAAGACCAACACTGGCTTCTTTTACTTTTGAAACTAATTCCATTAACAATAGTGACAAAATTTGTATACGTAAATTATTCTGTGACAATAGACTATTTTGTTCCTCATAGTTTAGAACACAGACAGCATATGAACCATTCTTTTTCAGTAGTATGGGAAGTAACATGGAAAATGTAAAAATACACAGTGTTTAAAAAGTGCAAGTGCTCAAACAAAAAAATTGAAAACCTCTTCAGTGATGATGTGTGATTTTAGATTCAATAAATAGAAACACTATAATTTTGAACAATAAAATAAAAATATAATCAAAGTTTATCTGTGATGTTAGGGTAACAGTGCATGGTCTTCCTGTGAGATAAAGGAGGCTTTATACAGCCTGAGTGTTCTTTAGGAAAGTGCAGAAATAGAGCCAAAGAATATTCTTTTATATTCTCTTTGCTCCATATCTTTGCAAGCTATTGCTCACATTTATTTTCCTGCCATTTTGAAAACTACATTACATTCAATTAATTTTTAAACTCTGTACTGCTCTCCTACTGAAGCAAGGGTAGAAAAGAACGATAGCATATACAATAATGTGTTCTTTGCAACAACTGCAAAGAAATATGACAAAACAAGAACAAAAAATGAAACAATTTTCTATTCCCCCATGACAGAATAATGCTATGGAAATCAAAACAAGCTTTGGCTTGAAAACTTCATTAATGAAGAATAAAGGAGACCTTCCCAGAGGACCGGTAACCATTCAATATGAAGGACTGCCTCCTGCCAGCTGTTGAAAACAGAGATGAGGACAACCACTTTGTTGGACATAAAGATGAGAGTGAATATGCATGTGACTCTGATTGCTGCATGCTTTTCCTTTTGAGTGTTATGACATGCACATTGTGAAGAGGAGCATAATTATCAAAGAAGCAGTTTGAAATTATTATTCTGAATATTTATTCAGAAATTACAATATTAGTAAAGAGAGACCCACATACCTTGAGAGAGAAGGCATAATCGTGTATAACCGTGATTGAGGGAAAGGTAAGTGAAGGAAAGAATACATGATAAAAAGAATAGCAGTTAGCAATTTAGACGGTAATGTTTAATTGAACATGAATTTACGTTAAATCCTTTAGACAGTGCCTCAACCACAACTTTTTTGGGGCCTGATGAAAACTTTTTTCTGGAAGAGATTTAGTTCAAGCCCTTATATTCTCTATGCAAATCTTTGCCCACCTGGTGAACTAACAGCAACTGCAGCTAGTTCTGATGCTCAAACAATTTTTCACATACTACAGTTTAGACTTACTTTTATGAGGCAAAGGTTGAAGAAATAAAACCATTTATTCACTTATTGAAACCTACTATGATTTGCAGGCATAAAAATGAAATAAGTAGAATTTGGAGCCTATTATTTGGGACAAGTAACATCTCATTTTGTTTGCAGCAGAAGGTTTCAGCAGGATTTGTTGGAAAGCATGCTAATAATATGAGGCACACAGAACTCTGGTCCAGTATTGAAAACAGAGAGTTCCATAAATTTTCCTGGCAAAAAAGTTTGTCAATTGTTACACAACATAAAGCTGCGTTATTCTGATTAGATAATACAATAGAGAACAGATTAAATTAAAGCAACAGGTTTTGCTTCAGTTTAATTTAGATTCTGGCTTAGAGAGTAAATGCTGAAAATTTTGCAGTTGAAAGTGCAGACTTAGCCAAAGCCACAATATGAGTATAAAATATATAATATACAGAATTTTCATAGTATCCTGCTGGCATTTTAGTTTCCAAATGTTAATTCAAGGAAGCATTCAGTATATGAATGCATGTAAGTTCAAGAATTCAGAAATGACTGAAGAAATGATAATGCTGCAAAACAGTGAGTTCCCATGGAAATTCAGTGTCTATTCTGAGATCCCCTGGAGATCTCAAGTTCCACCCCTCTCATAAGAGCAACAGTGACTTGAAAGTTAGAACACTGTAACTTCCACAGACTTCCAGGAACTGTGTACATCTCTCTGGTTATGCACAAATGAAATAGTGAGAAGGATTTTAGATGTCATTTTGGAAGAAATAGAATAGAAATAATTATTCATGTTAAACCAAAATAATCCCATATGTTTTGTGTAAATCTAGAATTCTTAAAATTGCTCTCTGATAGAAGTTACATATTGGAAAATATGACACTCTTGTCAGAAATGAAAGCTTTGACATGAAGAGAAATACCCTCATTATATTTTTTTGACTGCTGCACCAGAAGAAGTTATCATATATTCAGTTTTTTATTCAGACATTGGATTATAAAGCAGTCTAATACTCAAAGGTAGTCTCATGACAATTGATAGTATTTTACCCTACAAAATGCATACAAAAAAGAAAGATTTTTGTGTTTCATAGCTTTATTATTTCCTTCTTTGTGTTCAGGCAGGAATTATATTAAAAGCCTTCTATGATTTGTGGTCAGCAAACATGCTAACAACTTGCAGCATGCTATCAACAGTATCTATTTTAAAGCAATTTTGCCTCACAAAGTCATTCATGAGCAATTTACTTGAGACAGGCAAACACAATCATTAACACTCTGAAGCCACTCTGACCTAGGTCAGACCTGGTAAAAACAGCTGCTTCATAATGATATCCAATTTCCTTGTAAATCCTGTTCAGAGAAATTCATAAATCACAAGTTGCTATCAGGCCATGGTAAACCTCCCTTTCAAACCATAGCCCTATGGAGATTATTTGAAAGCATATTATACAACCATCTGAAGGGTCAGATGTTGCCAACTGGAGCATTAAAAACTCATTTATACCTGTTTACAGCTAGCTGCTATCAAAAGCCCACAAGTTGGGAAGCAGAAATATAATGAACCCATAATTTTTTCAAGTCACCTTTGACTCTCAACGTTCAAATGAAACAAGAAACCTAGTGCCTCTAAACCACAGACAAACAGTTTAGGAGAGGAATTCAGGGGACTAAGTATAAAGTGACAGTTAAGATGCTCTGGGGTATCCTACCTGGCCCTGAGCTGCTGATCCAGAAAAATCCCAGTGTTCCAGTGTCCCACAGTCCTGTATCTCAGTCTCCAGACCTAGGCTTGGGTTTGTGTGTCTTGCATCATCTAAAATGGCACTAGTCAATGATATTTAGGCATCTCCATTGCTCTTTCCTTGCACCTTCAGGGTAAACAAATTTTCCTCAATTTACTACTAATCTGCAGATATTGTGTGTGTCTAGAATATTATTCAAGAAAAAACAATCTTTGTTTCCATCTTTTCAGTAAATGTACAGATCACATTTACAGTAAAGTGAAGTATTTAAGTATGAGAGTAATACTATACAAAAAAACCCCCCAGCTAGCACCAGAGTTCTTGATGTCAAGACAGATACCTGAGGAAAGGTGAAGAAACACCAACTATATCAGAAGGTGGTATAATTTCTGCATTATCCTTTACACTTATCTCCTAGTAAATTATATGCTCAACACCTTCTAAAAAAAACCCATATAAATATATATTACTCCTAAATCTACCAACCAGAATAAAAATGATCCTAAGTACAGCAGAAGCAGACTGTCCCAGTGTGCCAAAATATAAACCAGTGGGAAAGACCAGTCTGGCTGAACAAGTTTGGTTCAAGATCAGGGAAAAAGCAGACTTTATGAACTTTGGAAGAAGGAGGACAACACTCAGGAGTACTACAAGGTGAGTTTATGCCAGGACACAATTAGGAGAGCCAAAGCTCAACTAGAACTCAATCTGAGTACTGCCATAAAAGACAATAAAATTATTTTCTCTAAGTATACTAACAACAAAAGGAGGGTTAAGGAGAATTTCCATTCTTTATTGGATGCTGTGAGAAACATAAAGACAAAGGATGGGGAAAAGGCAGAGGTACTTAATTTCTTCTTTGTCTCAGTTGTTAGTAAAATCAATTGTTCTTGGGCTACCCAGTCCCCTGAATTGGATGACAGGAATGGGGAGCAGAAGGAAGACCCTATAATCCAAGAGGAAATGGTCGGTGACCTGCTACACCTTTTAGACATACACAAGATTATGGGACCAGATGGGATCCACCCACGGTTACTGATGGAGCTAGTGGAAGAACTCACCGAGCCACTTTCCATCATTTACCAGCAGTCCTGGTTAACCAGGGAGATCCTGGTGGTCTGGAGATAAACAAATGTGAGACTCATCTGCAATAAGTTCTGGAAGGAGGATCTAGGGAACAGGCCTGTCAGCCTGACCTATGGGGAGGGTTATGGAGTAGATTATCTTGAATGCCACTGTGGATGTTGTCTAATTAGACTGCAGAAAAGTCTTTGACACCATTTTAAACAGGATTCTCCAGGAGAAACTGGCTGCCCATAGCATGGACAGGTGGATTCTTCACTGGTTAAAAAACTGTCTGAACTGCTGGGCCCAGAGAGTGGTGGTCAATGGAGTTAAATCCAGTTGACAGTCACTAGTGGTGTCCCTCAGTATTGGGGCCAGACATGTTTAACATCTTTACTAATAATCTAAATGAGTGCACCCTCAGTTTGCCAATAGAAACAGGCTGGGTGGGAATGTTGATCTGCTTGATGGTAGGAAGTCTCTGCAAAGGGATCTGGACAGACTGGATTGATGGGCAGAGACCAATTGCACGAGGTTCAACAAGGTAAAGTCTTGGATCTTGCACTTATCTCACAACCCCGTGCACTGCTACAGGCTGAGGGAAGAATGGCTTAAAAGTTGCCTGGTATAAAGGCCTTGTGTGTGTTAGTCAACAGTAACCTGAACATGAGCCAGTGTGTGCCCAGGTGGCCAAGAAAGCCAGTGGCCTCCTGACCTGTATCAGAAATAGTCAATAGCTACCTGAACATGAGCCAGTGTGTGCCCAGGTGGCCAAAAAAGCCAATAGCGTCCAGGCCTGTATCAGAAATAGTGTGGCCCACAGGACCAGGGCAGTGACTGTCCCCTTTTGCTCAGCACCGGTCAGGCTGCACCTCGAGTCCTGTGTTCAGTTCTGGGCCCCTCACTACATGTAAGTCATTGAGGTGCTGGAGTGTGTCCAGAGTAGGGCATCAGAACTGGTCTGGAGCTCAAGTCTAATAAGGAACAACTGAGGGAGCTGGGGCTGTTTAGCTGGGACAAAAGGTGGCTCAGGGGAGATCTTTTTACTCTCTACAACTACCTGAGAGAAGTGTGTAGAGAGGTGGGGATCTTCTCTCAAGTTAAAACTGACAGGATAAGAAGAAATGGCCTATACTTGCACCAGAGGAGGTTTAGATTGGATATTAGGGAAAATTTCTTTATCAAAAGGTTTGTCAAACATTCAAACAGGCTGCTCATGCAAGTGGTTGAGTCACTATCCCTGGAAGTACTTAAAAGAAGTGGAGATGTGGTTCTAAGGAACATAGTTTAGTGGTGAACTTGGCAATGTCAGGTTTACAGCTGGACTTAATGGTCTTAAAGGTCTTTTAAAATCTGTGATTCTGTGATTATATGATTGTAAAAGTTGTGTGGATTCTTTCAGTGTTGCTGACTCCATGGAAGAAAACAAATCAAATCAAAACAAAACCAACCCTATTTTTATAAATTTAATTAAAGTGCCTGAACTTTTAAATATATGCAAAACCCATTCAGATTTCATCAGTAAAGTTTATATGAGAAGGCAATGCCTGATATTGTTTTTTTCAGTATCAAACTATATGTGCGGTAATATTTGTGGCTACATCACCACATTTATATACTGCAATGAAAAGCTTTTGAAATGCATAGCAATTCAGTGCTATTCTGCAATCTTTGTATATCCATTTTTTTCTGGTCTTAGCCAAGAAATCCCGTTAACCTCAATGTCAGCAGACTTTTAAAAAGCAGAAAATTGTTACTCAGCTATATTTCTTTGTACAACAGATGCCATACAAATTGTTTAAACATTTTTAATCAGTCTATTTTTCTATCTGGTATTGAATAGTTTTCATGTAAAATACTATTCAGTAAAGAAGGAAAGTACGAAAACCTGGTTTCAGCTGTTAAAAATGTGCCTACCAATATTCCACATAAACTTTTAGGAAATCATTGGAGGTAACAGATGAAGAGGGAATTTGGCAAGTTTAGTAGTGCAGATCATTATACTAATTACAGTACAGTACAACCAGGCTAATTACAAATTAGTAATTGACAAAACTATTGTTAATGATAGGGGTTGTGTTTTCAGCCTGATTTTTTTTGTTGTTTTTGTTGTTGTTAAGTTTCGGGGCTTTTTTTAATAAATGAAAAGATGAATATTTAGGGTTTGATTTTTTTATATGTTAAATCTTTCTTTTAGAAGTTCTTTACTTTTTGAACTAAACAGTCCTTACTAAGAATATAAATTAAAATATATAACTCTTCCAGTATTACATTTATGTGAATGACTAGATATATACCTCAGTGCTTTATCATGGTACTCAAAAATTAAGCTCACAATACATAATCAGCAGATTAATGGAGGCTGACATTAAAACACAACAGCAATCAAAAAGACCTGTTATTTCTGGATCAATTCAGTTAGTTATTAGAATTAATGAATAAATGAATATAAAGCATTTTAGAAAATATTAATTCAAATAGACTTCAGGAAAGACAGGATTACATGACTGACAGATGGCAGACAATTCAGATTAATATTAAAATTTTGCTGAGTTCTGAAGAATGAAGAAGACTGGACAGAGTACAGTGAGTTTTGATTAAATAATGGTTAATGATGCTTCACTATTTCTTCACATCACTGACAACATATCATCCTTAACAACTTAAAAAAGCACAAACAAAACCCAACAGTCTACATCTAATTAAACTCTTCACTATTTATAAAAGATCATAGCCAAACTAATGCATCTAAGCTGGGGTTTTGTAACCTGGTAATAAAGGCATAGTCAAAATGATTGAATGCTTCCAATGCATTCAGCCCCCTTAGTGAAATGACACAGACAGTGGGATCGAGCACACTCTCATCAAGTTTGCTTGAGGCAGGCACCAAGCTGAGCAGTGCAGTTGGTTTGTTCGAGGGAAGGGACATCACGTAGAAGGGTCTTGACAGCCTTGAGGACTGGGACCATGAGAATCCCATGAAGTTCAGCAAGACCAAGTACAAAGTCCTGCACAAACATAAGGGCAATCTCCAACTGTGATTCTCCTTTTCTCACTTTGGTCTTGTGAGACCACAGCGGTAGTGCTTCATCCAGCTCTGGAGCTCCACAGCAAAAGAAAGACATGGACCTGTCAAAGCAGGTCCAAAGGGGGACTATGAAAATGGTCATAGGGCTGGAACAGCTCTCCTGTGAAAAAGGCTAAGAGGGTTGGAATGTTCAGTCTCGAAAAGAGAAGGCCCCAGAGAGACCTTATTGTGGCCTTCTAATGTATAAAGGGAGCTTATAAAAAAGATGGAGAGAGACTTTGTACAAAGGCCTGGAATGCTTGGAAAAGGGGAAATTATTTGAAACCTAAAGAGAGTAGATTTAGATTGGACATAAGGAGGAGATGTTTCACAACGCATGTGTAGTGCTGTATTTCCCTACTCCTTTTCTTACTAAATGTCTGCCCTTCCCACATTGTTTTCCCTTCCCCGCCCCTAGTCCTAACCACTCCCTCGGGTTTTCCCTATTAGTTCCAGTACCCCAACTCTGCCCGTGTACCGCCCCTGCACCCTGAGACCATTAGTCCATGTGCTCTCTCCACCCCCCTTGTCCCCGTATAAAACCCCAGATTCTCTGCCATTTTGCTATCTCTGCTACTGGGAACCTGCTTGACACCATGTGAATGAAGTTCTTCTGAGGTCCCCATGCGGAGACCCTTCTCGCCTCCTTTATCGCCACCGTGCTGTGGAGCCGACAGCCAGCCGGAGCATGAGCGCGGGGCCGGCTGGAAGGGCCACGGGGAGCAGAACAACCGCTCTCCCTGAGACAGCCCCGCAGCGCTTTCTGGGAAGGTTTGTGGCTTGCCTTACCAACACAGAAACATGTGGTGAGATACTCGAACAGGTCATCCAGAAAAGGTGTGGTCGGCACTGGGAGTGTTCAAGGACAGGTTTGATCGGGCTTTGAGCAACCCGATCTATTGAAAGATGTCCCTGGTCATAAGCACAGGGGTTGGAACTACATATGTTTAAAGATCCCTTCCAACCTAAACCATTCTACAATTCTATGATTCCATTATCCTAGGATTCTACAATTCTGTAACATATCTGATGAAGTTCACACTGAAAAACACACAGAACAAATATTAGTAATCAGGAACTTAAACTATAAAGTCTGCAACCTATCTGTCACATTTTGAAGTTTCAGACAACCCTGGGCACCTGAAATGGCGCCAGACATCTGTGATTACACAACTGAATAACATGGTGATATGCAGGTGCAGACACCTGTGTTGTAAACATAAACTTATGTATCTCAGCCTGAAGATAAATACTAATTTAAAAATTGGCTGTTTTAGCAATGAATATAAGCCAGACCAGTGAATGAAACCACTAGTATGGGTATTCTATGATTCATTTCTGAAACTGCAGAAAATGCTGTTCTTGTTTCATTACCACATTAATGAATTAACACATTAGTGTTCTTTTACTATATTTGTTAATACTTTTAAATTTATCCTTTAGTTCCCTCTTGTTCATGACATCTTCTTCCCTTCCTATTCTCACTTGCTATTTAGTGTCACTAACATTTTTTTTGCTTTTTTCCCCTGATATATAGGTTTTTTTTTCTTTTTAATTAAGCTTAGAAGAAGAAAAACTCAGAAAAATAACATGTTTTCTGTTTTTCAGTTATGTCTGGTTGTCTTTTCTCTTCCCTCATCTATTTTGTTTATAAGCTTCTCATAGCAGTAAAAAAATATTATTGCACCTACACAGTGAGTAACAATTTTTCTTGGTATTTAAACACAATATTATTTAGTATAAATTGTAGACTACAGTATTTAGAATTATTTAATGTACTACATAATGTTAACAGGTGTTTGAGGTAATGCTTTAAAAAAATAAGTTATATCTTAGTGTGCTATTCAAAATAATCTTTTTGGTGCCAATTTTGACTTAAATATATATGATCATAAGTTGATACTAAGCAATATGCAGAGGAGGAAAGTAAAACATTTTAAAATACACTGACCGGAATTTTGATTCCAATTGATTCAGTTTTCTTATTTATACTGAATTCTAGTGTGCTTACTGTTTCTGATTTATATACCGTAAGTCAGATCAGAGGTAAATTTCATTAAAACAGTTACATGACTAATTTATTTCTGAAATTTTAAGCAAATATTGACAGTGGTAGTTAGTCATCAGTCCAATAAAATCCTTTTTTTTTCAAGGAAGATAACTCTTTTTCTCTTCCTCTGCTCAGACAAGGAATCATTAAAAAATCAACATAATTTCTATTTTCACTCAGTGCATATTATATTCTACAGAAGTGATGCTATTTTTCACCTTGTTCAATTACTCTTTTATTACTTCATGCGATCTATAAAATACGAATAAATAAATAAATAAAAGCTTTTGTTACTCTTCTGTCATGTCTTTCCTCAATCTGTTTGGTAGGTTCAGTTTTTTTGAGCTCAGAATGTCCAAGATTAGAATTGAAGATTTTGATCCACAGAGGATCAAAACATTTAGGTAACATTAAAACACCTAGCTTTCATATGAGGTGCTTGCTTTCAACATCTGAATTACTCAAAAGTTAATGTCCTGTAATTCTGGTAGGTATCTGAGTTTAAGTTCCCAAAGTAGTATGTTAAAGACCTTTAGGATCCCCTGCTCTACCATGACCATGTTAAACAGCTAAGACTGACAGTGTCTTTTAAGTCCCGTTCACATTTACCATATAATTTTTTTTTTTTCTAGGCTGCCTCAAACTTGATCCTGTTACCACATATCCAGCTTCTGTCTCAAGTGCTACTACAGATTCACCTTTCACCAATTAATTGAGCCCTATATGGCTATTTTTAGAAGACATGAGCCATTTTCCAGACTCTATTTGCTATACGGACTACATAGTCACCACCAATAGTAAGAGATTTCAGTTATCTGACATACAGCATCTACCTTACAGACACATAAATACTGGTTGTACGTGTTTTAATGTCTTGCCTTTTTTATATCCTGTAGTTAAAAGGTTGCTGGTTTTTGATTTAGATCTATTAAAGCTTAGCAAATTAGGTAATATACAGCAGAGGTGATTATTAATTCAATTAATGAAATTACTGTACGCTACGTAAGCTCTATAAGAGATTCTAAACAATTTAAAGCACTCTGAAAAATATTGATCTCTTAGGTGACCTAAGAGTCTGGTGCACCAGAGTATACCTAGGTAAATATAACATTTCATGGTATTTAGGACATTTAAAAAAATGTATTGGTATATCACATTGCTTCTGTTTCCTCTACTTGTTGCCAGTTCTCACATCTGTTGTTCAGCAGGTTGTTCTCTTTGTTGCATTTGTAGAGTATTTTGGGGAAAGAGGGTCAGGGAATGATATACAAATTAAGAAATTAATACCAGTGAAAATATCCCAGTGGATTAAATAATCCATCTTTATTCCATGGTAATACTATTGCCTATGCTTTCTGATATCAATGCACTTATCAACGGCAATTTCTGAAGCTTGTTCTGTCACCGCAATCAATAAATCACACTATTTGTGCATCTGGGATTGTTATGGGACCAGACTTACCATGTAGACATGCTGTTTGTGCATCTGGTACCTTTCCAGACTTACAGTATGAAATCGGTTACTCTAAAATATTGTCTGTGAAGGTCTCCTAGGGGTTCAGACAGACAGATAATACACCGGCCAACATGGGGAAGCCTAGTGGCCCCCAGGTGATGCCTTAGGTTTTAACTTTTATTTCAAATCCTATTTTGCCTAGCATGTAACTCTGAAGTTTCTTGTAGCCTGCTAGCTGCTGTTCTCTTATGCCATGTTGCCTTTCCCTGAGCTTAGATTTAAAAGCCAAACACGGTTAGAGGGGGAAAAAAGGGTTTTACCTCTGTATTTATTCAAGGATCCTTTGGCGCATCACATCCAGGTGGAAAGCACTCCTGAATGCACACCGAAAATGCACACCCAAAAGTGCCCACCAGGATGCCCACCCCAAGGATGCACCAGGGTGCACCCCCGAACAATGCACTGCACAAATGCACACCCCCGCACGATGATTCGCGTATACAATTATAGGCCTTGCAAATTAGCATATTTATCGAAGACTCCCCAATGAGAGGCTCAAGAGAAGCCTCCATCCTGAGGAACCTTCCCCTGGAGGGGCCTATCTTACTTTACAGAACGTGTTCTGGAGAGGACCTTGGTGTCTGGGGCTTTCTGACCCAACTGCGAGGTTTCCAAGATGTTTGGTCTCTTGGCTTTAATGGAACTTTGGGTCTAAGCTTGTTATCAAACTTAGGGAATTACAAGTATGTCGGCTAAAAGCACTAAGGACACATGCAAAGCTGTATGAAAGGGTATATGAAAAGGGTATATAAGAGGGGTATATGAAAAAGCAAAAAATCATCATGGTATCACCAGATAGACGTAACAAAGCCTCTCCAAGCTTGTCATTCAAGGACACTCAGATTGTCCTAGGCCCAAAAGGTGTAAACTAGGGCCTCTAGAGAGGTGGAAAAATTGAAGAAATTACAACATTAGCTGAAGTTTTAATTGGCGAATTTATCCTGGTATGCAAATGAACCAAACCTGTGCAAGTGTGAAGAACTTGTGACTCATCATCCATCTTGGGGTCCATCTTGGATGTAGCCTTTGGCTCCCCAGGGTGTACCTTTGAAGGCCTTTTAAATAAAGACCTTTATTCCCTTATTTTTGTGTAGTCTCTGTTTCTAGGTAGCCACTCAAGGCATCACAGGCCTGGTGCATTTACAGATAACCCAGAAAACAAGAAGGTCTCCCTTTCCTGAATTTTTCCATGATGGTAGACCATCCCCTTTAACACTGAGATGTGGGTGCAAAATATTTTCCTCGTTTGTGTTTCTTCAAGAATTCAAGAATAATTTCAGATTAGAAATTCAACATAATCTGTACTGATACTGCCCAAGGGAAAAAAATGTAAGATGTTATGCCTTAATGGAAACATAAAATGTTTAAAGGATATAGGTAATGTCAGGATGGATGATAATTTTACACACCAGACAGGTGCACAATGTAAAATAAAAAGGTATAAGAACAGTTCAGGTTGAGAGCACACAGTTAGAGGGAAAAGGCTTTCACAGAATGAGTAATAAGCTTTCGCAATGGTTTCACAATCCTGCTGAGCAAGAAGATGATTTAAAGATACGGAAATCACTTAGGAAAGGAGAGACTACTTACCATGAAGTTTGGCTTTTCTGAGGACTGCCTACCTAATCCTGAGTCCCACAGAATGAAAAATTTGGAAGTTGTCATACCTTTGGTTGTCCACAAAGCATTGATGGAAATTCAGATCAACCTCCAAATACATCTGTCAGGTTTATGGAGTGGAGGGAAATGAATCAGCAAACCTAAACCACAGTTTTCAATTCTAACTTTAACTGTAGGTCAATACACAGTGCTATCTCAGCATATTTTCCAAAACATCATAAGATCTTCTTTAAAGCTGCTTTTATTATTGACGAAGATTACTGGAGAGCTAAACTGTAAGAGACTGCTCTAAATTAAAAAGTATAACTGTAACAACTGCTGCATGAAGACAGAGAAACAAATGTTAAAATTATGGAAATAAAATAGTTTTACATATATATATATATATATATATATATATTTAAATAAGATGTAAACCAGAACAACATCTCGTTTTCTCTCTTTAAATATATGATAGGTGCACACACTACTTACAACATGCATTCAGTGCAAATCCTTATATCTGTATTAAAAAAAACAACTTCAGCATGCATTTTGAGTTCTTTAATTTCAGCACCATAACCCTCCCTTTGAAGGGCTGTTCTTTACAATACTGTCTGGTAAAAAATGCAAAAGGTGAAATTAAATTAAGTGTCTTGAGGCAGCCAGAGATCCAAATCAGGCCATTCTGCTCCTGCTAAGTGACTCTTGTGGTATTCTGCTAGCTTTGTGTTTGAAACAGACTGTTTTGGTCTGGGAGATGGAAACAGAAAACAGTTCAGACACTTTCTTTTAGAGATAATGGTGCCAGGGAAAGAAAGTCAATGAATGGCAGTAAAAACTGTACACGGATTTGCACATAAGGTTTTGTACACTGTAAGCTGAAACACTAAAGTGACTGCTGAGGTTTTGTATAAGCACCCTTATTGAGAAGGGATTTGAGGCTTAGCAGAAATCCTGGAAGGTTATTAAGATAGAGATCGGCTGCTGCACAGAATACAGAATCCTGGAAAAATCCACAGCATCATCTTGATTTTGTAGCATCTGGCTCACATCACGAATGCCTTGAGCACTGTCATTCTGTGAAGTGAATACCTGGTGTCAGGAAAATGGCCTTGAAGAAACAAATACCATGCCAGAATGAAGAGGAATGTGAAATAGGAATAGAAAAATGTGAAATAGTAAGAAAGTCAATATAAAAATGCATGCATGTGATTTTGACTACTTTAAATAAATTGCAGTAAACTTTGGGATTACCTGATGGTAAGACTGATAAATTCTAAAAAGTGTAGGAATAATTGTTCCCTGTCAGGTATCTTTAACATTTAACTTCAGCAATATTGACATATTTCTTTAAGCTCCTTATGGCTGTATGCAACTGTGTGACATTGTTTCTGATAACAGACTTGCATGTCAAAAAAAATGTTTGGACTGTAATTCCTTAGACTAGCAGAAGAAAACTGGATGTGTCTTTGCCATGGGCTGATATCTTGGCTGTGTTGGATACCTTGTTCTCTGCAGAGAGAAGAACAAGCAAAATTTGGCAATTGACTTTCCTGGCTTCTGGAAGTAGTTCAGATGTTTGCAATTTGTGAGTTTCTGGGACCAGACTAGATTAGATCACTGTTATTTGATACTGGAGCATATCTGTGACTGCTAGCTCAGGATACTGTGTTCTGACCAGAATTCTCTCTAGGAGAAAAAAGCTAGGAAAAAAAAGGGGAAATACAATTTTTTTTCTCTTCTCTCCCTCTTCAGTTACTTGTTCAAATCAGACTGCACATGAATTTTTATAAAGGTCATGTAGTTTCCTATCTCCTAATAATTTCTCTTAAAAACTCAAATAAAACCAAGCACAAAAAAAAAAAAAATCTGACCCCAAGCAAGCAAAGAAACAAAACTACAGTGAAAACAATGAAGAGATTCAGACTTCGTTTAATTAAAAATAATGACAATCAAACAATTGAAACCATTTTTGCAAACCTACATCCTGTCAAAAGAAGAATTGGCTTTAGTGGTAAAAAATAAAATAGCAACACTGAAAACTTTCTGTTGTGTAGTTAGAAAAGAAATAACCAAAGATATTACTTTCAGCTTTGTTTGAATTTATAGTCATACTAACTATATATGCAGAAATTTTCTTCAGCTTTCAAGATGAGTAGGTTCAAGACTGTAGCACAAGTAATTCAAGTAATTCGTATCAAGATGGGCTTCTTACATATCCAGCCTGTCGTATTTCTATGCTACAATTAATTCCTATCTTTTCTGGGTGGGGCTTTTTAAATCTTTTTTTCTCCTCAGTATTCCAGAGATACAAAGGTCTGTGAATCCAAATTTGCCAATGGTGTAGCCTTTCCAGCACACTGTACTATTCAACAAGCACAAAAGACATCCACCCGCATATGAATACTCGGTTTTTTAGTAACTTGAGTCTCTTCTAAACGTGATCAAAAGGTTTTATGGCATTATTTCCCTACACTTGGTAGTGTTTTAAAACTTTTTGAGTTAAAATTGGAGAGAGTTTAAAAGGGAGAGCATTGAATAAGCAGTTGTATTTGTTCTGGCTGAGATAATATTCCTCACAGCAGCCCTCACAGTGCTGTGCTTTGCATTAATAGCTAAAAATGAGCTAAGAAGCTACCAGTGTTTTTGCAACTGCTGGGCAGTGCTCAACAGCATCAGGGCTGTCTCTCCAACATTCCCCCCTTACCAGTAGGCTGGGTGTGGACAAGATTTTGGGAAGGGATGTAACCAGTACAGCTGACTTAAACTGACCAAAGGGACATTCCATTCCATATGATATCTGCTCAGATATAAAAGCTAATAGAAAGAAGTAGGAAGGGTAGGAGCACTCATTATTTATGTTTATCTTCTGGAGAAACCACTATGCATACCGAAGCCTTACTACCCGAGGAGCAGACTGACACCACCTGTTGATGGGAGGCAGAAAGTAAATCTGTTGTTTTCCTTTGTTTCTGCATGTGCAAACTTTGCTTCAGCTTTATTAAACTGCCTTTACTTTGACCCATGAATTTTTTCATCTTATTTCTTCAGTGTTGTCCTGCTGGGGAGGGGCAGGATAGAGCAGCTTGGTAGGCACCTGGCATCCAGCCAAAGTCAACCCACCAGAGCCATGTTTTATCATAAAAGTAAGAGTATAAATGAAACATCATACACACCTTTCAGCTTCTCCAGCTGCTGTTGCCACTGAAGCTTCTGTCCTTCTGGAGACCTCAGAAGAGATTGGGACAGGGAGACAGAGGTGGCAGCAATCAGAAAAAAATGCACTATTGTCGCGGTGGGTGTTCTGGTGGGGTGTCACGACCTTCCAAAGGCATCTCCAGCAGAAAGCTGCTTGGCAAAGCCACTACACTCACACACATACACACACACACACATACCAGATAGCTTCTTCAACAAGTCGATGGTAAAGAGATGGGAAGGGTCTCTGTATGGAGTTCCATGAGAGAGGTTTATTCAGCCACGCCCGTGAAGAATTCCAGTGATGAAAAGACCCAGAACAATGTGGGGGGAGTCTAGGTTTATTTATGGGAGTGGGGAGAGTACCAGGGACCAATAACCTGAGGGCAAGAGGGTGGTACACAGGCGGGGCTAGGGTATGGGAGCCAATGGGGAAACTCTGAGGGAGTGGCAAAGGAACAAGGGCTAATGGGAGAGCAGAGAAGGGAGAAGTTTCTGGATCTGGGACGTATAGGGTAGAAGGGGGCAGGGAGGCCAACTGGCCAGCCAGGGAAGTAGAACTGGGGTATATCAACATAATGAAACAAAGCATCCTGGGAGAGGCCTTTTCTATCACCATAACCTGGGGAGGAATTTCTGTTCCTAGGGATGGTCCCACCAATGGACTCCCTCGGTCCCTTGTGCTATGGGTCCACTGGCCCCCTACAACTATTGCAATGATCATGCAGAAGCACCTTCAAGACCTTCAGTATCAAATTGTATTGCTTCAGCTTTGGTCACATAAGGATGTTTTAAGCACTTGAAAGATCTTTCCTTTTACAGATTTTAATCTTACTGTATCTTTGAAAAAGGCTGTTGGAAGAAAAAGTGCAATAAAGAGTGTGTATTAACTTTTACTTTTCGTTGTTGGAACTCCTGGATGCTGGGGACTCCACTGTGTTTAGCATTTCACAGAAATATAATAAAAGATAGCTGCTGCGGCAAAGACATTTATAGTCTGAACTGTAAGACACAACAGCCTGGGAATTGGCAAAGGTGTATGAACTCATTTTAAGGTAAGTTGCTTTGTCCACAGTGTCTGGGTGTAATGAACCATCAACAGTATTCAGCACACACTGCGCTCAGAAATCCAAAAGGTGTTCAACACCATCACTGGCATTTCTATATTGCATTGCCTTTGACAGCAGATTGATGATGGTGGTGGAATCACTGTGGTAGCAGAATTGCTTCTCTGTTTTTTTATCCAAACCTTATCTCAGCCCAGCTTTGCATCTGATATCACCTTCATCTCCTAGGTAAATGTGTACCACCCAGGACTGTGTACCTAAGGAGAGTGGGGTAGACAAGGCAGGAAGATGATATATGGGAGCAGCAGGTGGACTTTCCATCCGTTCTCCTTGGTGAAGTCAGGGAATATGCTACTGTTGTCAGGGCCAGCCATGGACTGAGAAAGGCCAAATGTGAGGAAGGAACAGGCTTCCTTGCTGTTTGGCTGTGGACTAGCTACACGTTCTCAAGTAATTAGTCAGGTAATTAATCATTGGTATTATTGCAGTGATTGGTTGCCACGGTGCTGTCCTCTGGCTAGCAAAGACCACCCAGCACCAGGCTTTCACCCGCACCGGAGGGGGTGAGGAGGCTGCACGTAGTGCAGGAGGGCAGGCGAAGCCTCAGCGGTGTTTGCCTTGCCCACAGTTGGCAAGGGTGTGCAGAGAAGGAAGGACAGAGGCGGAGGGACTTCTTCATGAGGAGGAAAGGGTTTCTTGAGGATGAGGGTCCAGCAGCAAACCAAGGAGGGGCACAAAGAAGCAAGAAAATTACTCTGACATGGGGTTTTATACCCCTACAGAATGGGAGGGAAAATCATACAAAAACCAATAACAATACAGCAAAGGGGCGTTACAGAGGCAGGGAAAAGGGTATACAACCAATGGTAGCAGGGGTAGGCGGGGAGAATTAACACGGGCCAATGAAGAACTGAGGAAGGGAGAATTTTCTAGTAAGGGAACCACATATAGGGGGAAAGGGGAGGAGATGGCGGTGGCCATTTATGGGGCCCAGATTTGCATGTCCCACACAGCCCTCTGGGAACTCACCCTAACCTTGGGGTTCTTGGGGTGTGTGGGCATCAAACCATTGAAGCCTTTGATCCCCCTGATCTTGATGGCCGGGGCACCGGCCATGGCACACAGCAACAATTGTTAGGATGGGTTTGACTCAAAGTCAGATCATTCTCAGCACGAAGCCATGCTTTGGGTATTTAGTCCTACCTTGCTGACAGCTTAGTCATCCTTGTATCACACGCAGAGTACACATGGGCTCCAGTTCTGTCTTCCCATATGAGGATTGATACTTTGTCTGATTTTCCTTGGTAAAAGTGTCACATTTGCTGGTTTTCAACTAAGATTTTTCTCAAGAAGTTCAGACAATTTTGGATTGTTCCATACTGATATCTTTTTCTGGCTGTGACAAATTTTCTGTGACAAATGAGCTTTGTGTCATGTAAATGTTGATGCTCACCCTGGATCATACTATAAACTGAACAAGATAAAAATGCATTTACACTATTTTTTTTAAAATTGGAACTGTATTTTAGTTTTTGCATAAATCCATTTGTGATTTCCATAGGTTCAACTTGCAGAGTGGTTTTTTTGCAAGCTAAGTGCATTCCTTTTTAGAGGGAACAACCTGTCAAACTTTTTCAGCTGCATCCCAAAGGTGGTCTAATCCCTAGCAGGGACATATGTATTTTTATTCTCTCCTGACAGGTATTTGTACACGTTTCTAAGATCTCCCTGAGTCTTCTCTTCTTGATGCTGAACAGCCCCGCTCTTTCAGCCTGGCTCCTGCTGTCAGATGCCTCTGGCCCTTTACCATCCTTGTAGCCCTTAGCTGCACACACTTCAGTTTTCCCATGTCCTTCCTGTACTGGGGAGCCCAGCACTGAACCCAGCGTCCAGATGTGTCTCCTTGGGGCTGAGCAGAGGGGAAGGATCCTTTCCTCGATCTGCGGGGAGCCCTGTGTCTGTGGTAGCCCAGGAGGCATTTGGCTGTCTTTCCCAGGAAGGCACGTTTCTGGCTTGTGTTCAACATACTGTCCACCAACATGCACAGGTTCCTCTCTGCAGAGTTCTTTTCCAGACAGCTCCAGCTTTTGCTGGAGCAAGATGTCATTCCTCCTCAGGGGCAGGACATGGCATTTCCTTTTACAATCATGATGGCATCACTATTACTTTCTGTGTAAAATTCTGTGTAACTAGCGATGTTTCAGAATAATTTTTACACTAGCCAGTCTTCAGTTTCTTTACTTTGTTTTGTACTCTTCACTAGATTAAAGAGATTTTATTCACTCATAATAAAATTTACCATACTGATTATTTAATATAGGTTTTCAGATTTATGTTTTCCTAAAGAGAAATTATCAAAACCTATTGATTTAACTGTAAATTTTCTCTATGGTAATACCACAACATTTTCTTTAGAATGTGTAGAAATAAATCCTTCAGGCATGAAAACAAAACACTTTTTTTTTTTTTTTGTAGAAACTTCTATAGATTATAAACTATTTTTTACACACATTTTAAGGTATATTTCCCAGGATTATAGTTATCCTTTAAAATATACAGCATGGCTTTCTCATTTGCAGCCTTTCTTTCATACAGTATTTAAAATAACATATAATACATACCTAACAGCATTATTGTGCAGTTTACGAGCCTGGTACCCTGAGGCAGTATATTATCACTTGGTTCAAACACATATTGAGCTTTTCCTTTTCTTTGTAGTTTAAGTGCAGGTGTTCTATAGTCTTCATCAAGTTTTTGTCATCCTTCCTGAGAGCTATCTAGGGCTGCTTTTTTTATTCCTCAGGGAAAGGTGGAATTACTGCCAACAGTTTTTCTTTTCTTATCTTGACCTGGTGGCTGAGTGGCTTCTGTGATGTTGTCTGGTGCCTTTCATCTGCACTCCTGCTGTGTGAGCAATGCTGAGCCTCGGCTGCAGTGTCTCTCCCCAGTCAGTTGCTTCTGTTCTTTTAGCTGAGTGAGGATAATTACTTCACTAGGATACAGTCAGCTCCCACTGAAGTCAAGGGAGCTAATAGAATCTCAAATAGCTAATAGAAGATCCGCTTTGTTTCATGTGGGGTTAAATACTATGAAGTTGGTTCAGTGTGATATCCATTTCAAACCATAGTACTATGACCAAACTCAGCTTCTGGGATAGGATTCTTATTTTACTTGGACCAGGTGTTCCTAAAATTGCATTTTCTGATAGTACTACACTTTGATATAAAAAACTATTTAAATGTGTGTTTATTGGAGGTTCATAATTATTTCAAAAATAATAGTGGAACCCCCGCCCCCCCCTTTTTTTTCTTTTACACATTTCTAGTTGGGACTGTCATAATATCTTTTTAGCTGATTATGACCAAAATATATATAAACCACCACAATTTTTTTACCAAAATAAAATAAATACAGGAATACATTTAAAAATCCTCCTATCTTACAATAAAATAAAACTAAATAAAATAAAAAATATGTATTTGTTTTTCCTGTACCCCATCATGTCACACTCAGACAGAAAACCTGACAAAGATAAAAAAATAAACAATGGCACTGTCAACAAACAAATGTGAAGTACATCATTTTGTTACTTCTATTCCCAAGATGCATTCTGCCCTGCTTAAAAGGAATTGTAGGTTTGCACTGCATTTTCTATTTGAATTGAAATAATGGATGCAGTTAACATTTTTACTCAATCATTAAATTTAATGAAACTTAAAATGTCTCTATAGATACACAATTGCATCTAAATAATATATATGCAGGCATAAGTATACATATATAACATATACAGTATAAACTGATGTACCTAGGGGTATATGTAGGTGTGTAAGTTTTAAATAAGCAACTTCTTCACTAAAATCCACAGTATTTCAAAGCTATTAGTGAAAGCAAAACCAGCTAAGGAATGGATTTGTGACATAAGGTAAACACTATTTTCTTCTTTATACTTATCTAGTTGTAATCAAAGTTCAAGCTCTCTGTGTTAAAATTTGTAGAAGAGGAAGAGTAAAAACCACCGAGAATTATTTGTTAACAGTAAAATATCTTGTGTGGACCATCATCCAGAAACAAATATAAACACACCTTCCTGCATAAAGTTCATAGCTTCCATTTCCCCTTGGAAGCATCACTTCCTGTGTGATGCTGCTTTGCTCTTGTCACCAAGAATGATCTCTGGATGTTGTCTCAGATTCATTTTACATGTAGTTAGCAAGAGTTTCAAATTTTCTAAGTAAGTAGACTGATGGACACAGAAACATACCATCTGTAAAAAAAGGTGGAACAGCACAACAACATTTTGTCAGTGTTAATATCTTTGATACCTCATTACATTTTCTCTTCTTAATTATTCCTTTTCCATTTACCTCATTAAAAAGAATTCTTTTCTTTTGATCACTACAGGAATCATTTAAGAAAATTTCAAGCAAATTGTCTACTAGATACTTATGGGAACCATTTGTAATAGTGGATTTTTACAATGAAATGATTTATTTCTGTCTGGGGAAAAAAAACCCAGTAAAACCCAAAAAAACAAGAACCATTTTCCTTTCTCATTTCATTTAGCTTTTTCGAACTTCTCTGCTAAAATTAATAATCCCGACAACATTAAAATTTTAAGAGAATGTTAACAGCGTAACTATATGACACCTGTCAGTGTAATTTTTCCTCAATTCTTTTCTCCATGTGAAGACTAGGAATTGTGTCCAAATGGAATTGCATAGTCATTTAGATTGAAGAAGTATTTCATATCATCAGGTCTAATGGTTAACCCAGCACTGCCAATGCCACATCCTAAGTGCCACATCCATCCTTCAAAATACCTCCAGGGATGGTGACTCCACCCACCAGTTTCTGGGCTGCCTGTTCCAGTGCTTGACAGTCCTTTTGATGAAGAAATTTTCCCTAACGTCCAACCTAAACCTTCCCTGGTGTAACTGAAGGCCATTTCTTCTTGTCTTGTCACTTGTTACTTAGGGGAAGAGCCCGACCCCCATCTCTCCATAGTCCCCTTTCAAGTAGTGGTAGAGAGTAATGAGGTTTGCCTGAGACTTCTTTTCTCCAGATTGAACAACTCCAGTTCTCCCAGCCACACCTTATGAGACCCTTCCCCAGCTTTGTTGCTCTTGTTTGAGGTGCTCCAGAACCTCAAAACCTAATATACCATTATATATAGTTTTTCCCAAACCTGATATTTACATTAAAGCCTAGTTACTGTAAGCAAAAACAGATTTAGAAGAAAAAGGAACCTGGAATTAGTAAATTTTAGTCATTGTTAGAGCCATATCTATAACTGCATAAATCATTATTTTAATGCCTGAGAAAAATGCAGCCAGATGGTGTCTTTCATGTGCCAAGTTAAGACCAGAAGCAATATTTGACCAGTACCCTTTGAACTCAGCCTTAAAAGGGAAAGTTTAGCTGTGAACCTCTGACACAGCTAGTACTACATCAAAAAATTGCTGTAATATGTTTGTTGAATTTAATGTAATGTGGCACTGAACTGGCAAAAAATGACCTTGTTCAGTAGGCAGTAGATTTGATTTAATCTATGAGACAATGACAGAGAAGCGGATGCAAACACTAGAAATCCTTTTACTCATTTTAGTCCCCGTGAAAGATGAATTTTACTGTAGAATCAGAAAGTGCATACTAAAGCACCTCAAGGAATGGGGGATGTCTCATCTGCTGGCTGCACGAGGACTTACCATCCCCTTTTCACGCTCTGTGCATCAGCCAGAAGAGCAATATTCAGAGCCATTAGCATGATCAATAATGGCAGGAAAAGTCACTTCCTATTAACATTTGCCTCACCATACTTAGGTTTCTTGTGCCTGTAAATAGTTCTCTTTCTACTGACAAGTTGGTTTGGCATGAATAGTTTCAGGGAATCTTAGCTTTGCCAGCACGACTTCTTCTAAAGTTAAATGCCTTCATCTCAACACTTTCTTTTTTTCGGCTCACTTGACTGCCTTTGCCTTTTTATTTTTTCCTTCTAATTTCCTTGATTTTTTTTCTTTATCTCCTAAAAATATATAGTTTTTTAAGCAAAAATTTGAGACATTTGCTCCTATTACACTAACACCACTTCAGCCGATACTACAGGTCATGTGAAAAAGTTTCTGTAATCTAACACATTACACTTACTTAGAGGCAAATAAATATAAGTACATTTATCACTGTGATACCCAGTATCACTTGACTGAAAATTAGATTCCTTGCTCTGTGTTGGAATATATAATACTGAGTAAGACACCTACATTGTCGATAGTTACTGGTGAAAAGCCATTCTTTTGAGAAAGGGTTCATTGCAAAACCCAGTGTGCAACAGAAATGCTTCAACTGTCAATAGAAAATGTTAAACATGCTAAACAAACTAAAGCCATGCTTGTGTGATATTCTTCTCAGTAACCATATACACAAAAAATAGCAGACCTATAGGTGTCTGTTCCATGTTAGACCAAAAGCTCAAAAGCATGTAGTGAATCTAGCTGGATGTTCATCTGAATGCAGGCAACAGCTATCACATTTTTTAAAACCTATTAATTGTTGGATAATAGAATCATACTGTCTTTGAAAGATCTTGTTTATCCTGAGACACACTCTCTGGAGACAATTACAGTCCAGACCTCAGCTGGCCATACTAAATTATAGTTGGAGCTAATAAAAATAATTGGTCTTTCAGATACTGGTACTTCTGTAAATAGATTAATAAGGTAGAACAGATTAATTCTCTTCCAAATTTCTTATTTTCCCCGTTTCATATAAACACAGTGTAGGGTGACACATGTATGTGCAGGTATCAGTTGAATCCCACTGTTTTTGTCTGTGAATGTTTCTGCTTCCTGAATTTGATATTGAAGAATAAAAATAGAAGAGATTCAGGGTAAAGGGGAAGGGAAACAATGCACTTGTGCTGATTAGTGATGTGATCCTTCATTATTTTCTGAGAAGTCAATTCATTTAAAGGAAACAAATAATAATATAGACTATTGATCCACATCTAGCCATTTTTTTGTCCTAAGAAATCCTAAAATATGGACATCTAGAGAGGCAAAAGAAAAAACAGAAAAAAAGAAAAATTTATAAAAAAGTCAAATTTATTAAGAATATTCAAGAAGTATATTCAGTGACATATTCACTGGGGTGGGGAGCAGGGGTGGTGTTGTAAGAGGCTATCATGATAAGACAGAACAAATTCAAAAGCCCATTCTTAAGCATTGCTTCTATTCTTGTAAAAAAATAAACTGACAACATTATGTTTATCTATACAGACAGATACTCCACAGCATGAAAACAAGATGATTGGCTCTCTTATACACTCTGTATTAGTGTGCATATGGAATGTGAATACTAAAATAAGTTCATCTTCTTTATTTTTAACTAACTTAAAGAGCTCTATGAGTAAAAACGAATTCCTGCAACAGACATATTTATACATACTTTATTGAGTAAAATGTTTCCGAAGAAAGGCATATTCAAGAAATAATTGTCTTTCATAGACTGCAGAGCAACAACAGCATATTCTGAAATTTTTGAAGAGGGTGCAGTATTATTCAAATGAAATATGGTTTTGGTAGAACTTGATCTCATTCAAATTCTAAAAATAATGGGTTTTGTCTTTTGGTGTTATTAATGATTTTATTAAAAAAAAAATTCAAGTAAACCAAAAGAAGAGAAGTTTTATAGAAAAGATCAGCAAAAGTACAATGAACTAATCAGAAGATTAACTGGTTTAAGAAGCTACTCAATTAGGAATAATAAAATAGAGTCCAAATGTTTCAAAGACCAGCTAAGGAACTTGAACTATTCTTTCAACACAGTTTGATTTTAAACAGAAAATTTAATCTTGGTGTTTCTGTAGGGTTTTATTTTTGTTTGGCTCATTCTTTTTTGTTTGGTTTGGTTTGGTTTTGACTTGAAATAGCAGTACAGTGTGAAACAAAGATATGTAAGCCAAACCTAGAATATTTAATTTAACAACTCTGAGTTTCATAAAAACTCAATAAGCATTAACACTGATTGTTCTGAAACTGCATTCAAAAGTGGAGCTGAAGGTAAAGGTTGCTTTTGGTCTCTTAGTGGCTTAAGTTGTCAAGGGTAACCAGGTGTGATTTCCAGCTCTTTAAGAGAACTACAGCTTTATTTATATATCCTGTCTTTCAAACTGTGACCTCTACTACTATGACTGTTGAGCATCTTGTGTCTGAAAGAAGAGCCAGGAAGAGAAGGCATAGCTGGTTTATGCCAAATAAGGTATCCTCTGGTAGTTGTGCTAAGCATATATTTCACATTCTGCTTATGCCACAGAAAGAACTGGAATTCATGGGTGTAAAGGAAAGCTGCATCAAGTCTATACTACTGACAAAGTACTAAAATGATAGGATCTAAGATAAAGTTCAAATTAAAGATTTTAACAAGGACTTCTACAAATAATATACCCTACAAAATAACTATTGAATAGTATCTTCATGGTCTAAGCAGAGGATATATATATTTTTAGGAACATTATTTCAAGCCAAACAACTTTTGCATGTGTTCATATACACATGCCAACAAATATGTGTGTTTGTATATGTATATATGCATGGTTTTTTTTAAAAAGCCTGGTCTAATTATCACAAAATTATCACACTAGATTTTTGAGACATCTGGTTAATTTATTGGCAAACCTGAATAATAATTCCATGTTTCTTGGTCCATTGTGCTCAGTAGTCTAAGTTAGGTTGTATATACAATGAACAGAAAACATCATGTTTTATTTTCTAACACAGGTAGGACACAATAATTTCCCAATTCCTCTTATTTCAAGGGCATGACATTGCGTTAGCTGTTGCTCTGAATAACTTGTTATATAGATATTTATATGCCTGAGCTGGTTTTCACAACATTTTTTTCCAAGCATCACCCTGCTGCTGTGTGTTAGACACTTAACCTCTTTAAGATATAAGAGGCATTGCCACCAGTGTTTCAGGCATGTATCTGTGTCACACGATTGTATGAGTGTCATCAACAGTTTGCCAATATCTTAAGAGCCTGTGTCCTCCTAAAAAAGCATCTCCTGGAACAAGTCTTCTTTTTCATGGAAAACAAGCATCAGTAAAGCAAAATGCCTGTTACTTCATCTCTATTTAATACAATACAAAATTTACATTTATTTTATCTCTAAACACTTCTTTCTATAGAGAACCAAGAAATATCTGAAACACTTCAGAAAACTTACTGAGCTCTTATAGTCAAAATATTTATTTGCACCACTGCTTACTCAAACCTTTTGCATTTTTATAGGTATCACGTTTGCAGCTCATGATAAATAAGTCTGATCATTATTCATTCTCATTGGTTTTTTTCAGTTTTCTTTTCTACTGAGAGTAGTCATGGTTCTCTTTGGTTGTTTATTCAGTAAGAACACTTGTGATTTAAAGAGCTTGATTCTATTTTTCCTGAATAAATCTTTGAG
>VXAZ01006403.1:2485-45674 GCA_013399875.1 Gymnorhina tibicen
CCTCTTCCCCCCCCCCCACAGGACCCAGTATACAGTTTAATATCATGATATTTCATATCTGAGCATGAATTAACCGATTCATTTATAACACTACCATGTTTTTTATATGACTCTACAGCTTTCAAATGTCACTGATGGTAAAACAGAGAAGGCACATGTAGATGAAACAAATTCAGTCAAGAATAATTTATAAGAACATGATTTGGTCACCTCATCTGAAGATTATTTTTCTGATTGCAAAGATCACATGAAGATGAGATTTACAGGCTCACTGGCTGCAGAGTTGTATGGAGACCCTAATACTTCTACAATTACAGCTGTACTGAGACTGAAATATACAGATGGGCAAGAGATACACGGTCATCCAGAGATCTAGTAGGACATCATGTCCTAAGGATTATTCCTTCCCAGTAAATTATTTCCAATTACTTTTCCCAGCCAACATCACCAAAAACTAGTTTTTCCCCTACTCACACTGGGAAATGGTCCAGAATTAATCTTCAGTGATTTAGGATTTTAGTTTTTTGTGTAACCCAAACTATCACATCCTAATGTTTTACATCGCTATACCGAGAAGTTACCTGACATGTAATGAAACTACAGAGCTGTTGAAGATTTTGCTAAGCTAAAAACTTTAGCAGCAGGGTACACCAGTCTACAAAACCAAAGAATTTGGTTATATGAAAAGAGGATAAATTCTAAAAGAAAACATAGGAGTAATTAATTTATTCTTTATCATTTGGTACCATCTTTCATAAAATGAGAGAAAGTGGACAGAAATAAATATTTTAGGAGTATTTTTTTCCCCTATGCATATTTTTCTAATATAAGTACCATTTAGTCATTTTGACATTGCAAGTTAAACTGATTGTGGAATACTATTCTTTCTTACTGATGGCTTATATCTTACAGCAGATTTTGGGGGGAGGCTTTTTTGAGCATATACTCAATTTCAATGGAACTGAGTTCTGTTTAGAATTTATTTTACCCATCATTAGTTATTTCTGGTTTACATGAGTTAGATACTACGTTCACACAAAACTATGGAAATCTACACATTAAAAAAGAATACAAAATAATTACTATGAGTGATTATATGGGGGAGGATTGTAATTATTAATATTCTCACTAAGCAATAATATACCTTGTCTGCTAGGGTTTGTCCGAACAGAAAGAAAACAAACTGAAACTAAACCAAATCAAACCAACAAAAAATTAGGATGAATTATTTAAAGCCATTTCAAAAGTAAAATGTTAAAAATCAGTGTAAATTTAACATTTGATAACTTCACCCAAACAGGACCATTTTCAACATCTTTTCTATAGAACTCACCACTTTCTATTGTATGGGCAAATTCCTTGTGAGCATTCACAGAGACTAAAACATTACTTTGCAATAGTTTAAAGTGCTTATGGGAATGCCATGTGGAAAAGCCAGAAATGTGTGCCAGGGAACAAATATTCATGGCAAAAAGCTCAAAATGAAATCATGGCATAGTTCCTCAATGAACATTTTGTGCTTTTAAGTGGTTCCTCCAGATTGGCAGGCAAATACTGACAAGAATGTTATACACCCTCCAGTGCTATCAGGAACAGCACTGACCTCATGAGAGGTATTTCGGAAAACAGGATGTCACAGGTTTTTAGCACAATGGATAAAATATGGGTAGCTACAAAGTCCTTAAACAATTTTTTTACTCCCCATACACACATCCTAATAGCTCTAGCATTTTAAGTTTCCCAGATTTCTTTTCCTTTCTACACTTTGTAACATTCCCCCTTAGATATTATTAACTCAACACCATAACTCATTTAAAGTTGGTGTGTGCCATTTGGAAATTGGTGCAAAATACTACCAGAGACAAAAGGATACAGGAAGAAAATGCAGTGGCACAAATAGTCTTTAGTGAGGCATTCTTCAGTACATTTGCAATTAAAAAGCTTTCTAGATAGTTGTGATGGCTGATCATATCACAAAGAAAAGGATTAAACTGAAAACTGGTTGAATGTCAAGGTCTAGGGAGCTCTGATTAGTGGAAAAAAGTTTAGCTGGAGGCCAGCAACTAGTCGTATATCTCAGAGGCCAATCTTACTTGATTAATGATTTGCATGATGAGGTGGACTGTACCCTCAGCAGGTTTGCAGATGGTACAGAACTAGGAAGAACATCTGATATGCAAAAGGTTTTTGCTGCTACTCCGAAGGATCTTGACAGGCTGGAGAATTGGGCTGTCTGGAGCCTCATGAATTTTGACAAGTGTGAAGGCTTGCACATGGGGAGGAATATCCCCATTCAGTGTTACATGCTGGTGGCTGCCCAGCTGGAAAACCCCTTGTCAGAGAAAGCTGTGGGGGTCCTCGTGGACCCCATATTGAACATGAACCAGCATTGTGTCCTTGGGGCAAAGAAAGCTGATAGCATTCTTGGCTGCATCAGACACATCATTGCCAGCGTGGCAAGGCAAGGTCCCTCCTCTTTATTAAGCACTGGTGAGGGCACTGGAGAATTGGAGCACTGGGTCCTGTTCCACATTTCCGTCTCAGTTTAGAGAAAAATTTAGGAGAAAAACACACTGGAATGAGTGTTTCCTGTAAAAAAAATGGTCTCCAAGAATCCCTTTCTGCCAATAAGAAATGAATACTAGGGGATGAAAGTGAAAAAAACCAAACCATTTATTGAGCAGCAGAGTGCCCACATGGCACAGTAAAAGGTAAATAATTGCCAGATATTGAACTGTCAGACCTTACAACCCACCCCACCTCCCCCCAAATACACACACATTGGAACAGAACCCCAAAAAGCCAGGGAAAGAAAAAAAACCTGCCACATGGCAGGGGAGAAAAATGGCACCGGCTCCTCTCTCAGGGGAAAAGAAAGGGTTCACGCAGCAGCTCAGTAAATAGATGTGAACCTGGTGAGCCTCTGCTGTCGGTCCCCTCTTCACAGCAGAGGAAGCTGGCGGATTTGTTGTGCTTTCTCTCGCCAGCTCTGCTTTTTCCAAGATCTGGGGCTGAAACGGAGCAGCCGCTCGCCTTTCCTGCCGGTCTCAGCTGATTGTTCTCCCGGTGGTTGTTCCCTCTGATCTCAGACAAGAACCAAACCATCCAGTTCACTTCCAAAAGCCACTGAAGAATTGCTGCTGCAGCCTCTCTAATGCCAGGGAACAGAAAAAAAACCTTCTTGCCTAAACTAACAAAAAAAACCAAGCTAGGCAAGTAAAAAAAATTCCAGACTGCATGGCACCCGAATGCCTGGGCTGGGGGTGAGGCTTTGAAAAAGCCTGCCAAAGAGCCCTAAGCCTCCCCCTGGACCCACCTTAAATCTACAGCAACCGTTTTGGGCATAGAACAGATGATCAGGGAATAGACTAATCATCATAAAATCACCCCAGGACAACTTCCCAGCACAAAATAGATGCAAGGCTACTGGAAAGAGACCAGCAGAGGCCTCTAAGATGTTTAGGCAACTGGAGTATCTCATATATGATGAAAGACTGAGGGACTCCCTAGCCTAGGGAAAAGATGGTTCAGAAGGAATCTTATCAATGTGTACTAAGATCTAAAGAAAGGGAGAAAAGCAGACAGATCCAGGCTGTTTTCAGGGGGGCCCAGTGAGAGGATAAGAGACAATGGGCACAAAAGTAAACACAGGAAGGTTCACATGAACATAAGGAGATTAATTTTTTAAGGTAAGAGGGTGACAGAGCCCTGACACAGGTTCCTCAGATAAAGTTGTGGAGTCTCCACCCTTGAAAACAGTCAAAAGCCATCTGAACACAATCCTGGGCAATCAGCTCTAGGTAACCTTGCTTGAGCAGCAGTATTGAACAAGATGACCTCCAGAGTTCCCATACAGCCTCAATCAACCCATGATTCTTATCATTCTGATAAGTTGGCAGTTTTATTTCAAAGGCGATTTTTTTAAGGAAAAGGCTGCCCTGGTTTCAACAAAGACAAAATATCACTCATACAGAATTTCTAACCCTTTCCAATAGGTTTCAGTAAACATTTTTATTAAAATTTACAGTTTTCTGTAAGCAAATCTTCTCATTATTTGACAATAAAGCTAAACAGGTCCCCTCATGCCTGTGTCCAAGTCACTTGGCAGCAGTTAAAATGCCTAGTCAGTGGAAAAATGCTTTGAAATTTTGAAACAAAACCTTTAATAGTTTACTCACTGCATAAGTAAAAATCTCTGTAAAATCTCAGTGTATCTCTGCCTCAGATTTTTTTCTTTCTTTCTGCAAGAGAATGGAAACATACTTTTGGGAAAGAGAAGGGAAAGCCTTGAAGATGATTTGAGCTCTCTAGAGGATGAAAACATCAAATTCCCTATTTCAATTCATTATGTTCCAGGCTGGTAGTTTTTCCATTCCTGTTTCAAACTTTGGCGTAAAGGGCTTGAGGTTTATGTTACCATTCTATATCTTTTCTTTAGGATAAACCACCAAAATTTTTAGTCCTTTTAAATAGATTTCTAAATTTAGCCCTTTATTATTTTATCCTTTGATTGGCAGACATTCAAATTCTATGCTCTATTGCCCAGGCAGCTTCTAAACAGGAAAAGAATACAAGGACCAAACACTCTCAGTCAGACTATTGATCTAAAGGTCAAAGTAAAAGAGTGTTTTGGTATTACAGTTTGAATACATTACTTATTCAAAGGCTGACATCTTAGTTTCATGCACAGGAGTAAAAATCTAATAGAAATGGCAGAGCATTGATTCATTCTCATGGTCTAGATGATGGTGATACAAAGAATGAGAGCACAGTCTAATGTTTTCTTCTTTTTCTGTAGCTCCTGATGATCTCATTACCAGCAAGTTAGGAATAACAGAGTGATAAAGACAGTTGTTCTTGTCATTAAGTTCCTTGTTCCCACTCTCCTCCTCACTGTTTTTCTTTCTGGTTGGCTGGTTTTGTCATAGGTTTGGTTTAGTTTGATTTGGCTTTTCTGTTCATTTAGGGTTTTTTCAGTAACAACCATTTGTCATGTCCTGTCTAAAACTACACTGTAAGATTCTTGAAGAAAGAACACACTTATATGTCCCTAAAATTCATCATATCATGGAGTCCTGACACAGATTATGCTCTCTGGAAGTTGTCAGAGCATAAGTAGCTGCTAAACTTACAAAGCACAAAGGTATTTTTCACAACTAGATCAGATCAAAAATATTCACCCCAGCACAGCCTCATTAATTGGTAGCTTGCTTTCTTCTCAAATTGCAGGTATGTGTCTGCAGTAAATTTGTAAAGAAGATAAAATCTTGCATTTGGTGTTGATAGCAGGGTTGTAGAGCATGTCTCTGTTCTGCGGAGTTAGAAAGCACAGTGTTGCACTTCATTCACTGAGAAGCTTCTAGTCCAGAAAAGTCAAATCAGTCAAATGGGAACTGCTGCAATGTTAATGATACATTTGTATATAGAAGATGGCAGCAATGTAATTCTTCCCCTTTTAAGCAACTGCACTGGTCTTTCCAGCTCCTTCTACTTGTTCATCTGTTTACATAAAGTTAATTAATATGTTACCTTCTCCTTAGTCCTCTGCACTCAGAGGATATGGTTTCTGGATACTTTATCCCATATCAGTCTAGCTTATTTCAGATACAAAATGTCTCTTTGAGATATGTCTAAAACTGTAGTCAGATCTACTTTTTCAGATTTCAAAAGCTACAGTCCTTCCCAGTCCTAGTTTTGTTCTCTTGCAGCTGTGTATCATCACACTTCTAGTTCTTTCGGTGTATGTCTACTTTAAAATGATGGGAATGTGTCCAGCTGCTCCATAACAGATCACTAACCTGAGTGACAGGTTCTGTGTAACTGGCTTTCCTATCACATCATCATTCTCACATCTTTGGGTGGCTATGCCTATGCCTTGTGGATAGATGGATTCCTGTTGATTATGCAGTTTTCACTCAGGTGTAATGCCGTTAACTACACCATTACAGTGTTAGTAAGTTAAATAGAAGCCTCGCTGTGAAGTTATATGTTTGAAACTTATATTTAATTAAAAAAACCCTAGTGTAATATTAACGAACTCCTAAGTGTCAGGAGAGAGGGATTCATATAGAGATAGCTGAAATATTCACTTAATCTTTTGCTTATCTCTACAATCTTTCATTCTCTTCCTAAAACAGAAAAGCAAATATATAACAACAGCCTCTCCAAAACATACATAGAATGTCATCTCCAGTTATGTAGCCAAGGGTATTTTACTTCACGAGAAAACATTTTGAGTTGAAATTATAGTTTGATCCTTAGGCAAAAGACAAAGACAAAAAGCTGTCAATGCATACCACAATATTGTAACAACACACGAAATTTGGCTATACATTTCAGAGCATTCCTGCATGAATTTAATTTGCACAGAAGTTAGTTACTGGAGAAGATAATGAGATAACAATCCTGACCACACCATGAAGAAACAGATGCTGTTCTGAACAAAAAAATTACTTAAATTATTGTACTTGAGGCATTCTACCTCTGAAACATGAGCTTTTTTCAACTACTCATCTCTCTAAAATATGCAGAATTCCAGTAGGTACTACTCTCAATACTATTTCTCCAGTACTTTTTATGGCATTCTCTAAGTTCTGACTGCTTAATTCATTAAAAAGCTCACAGACTCCTAAAGGAATTTCAGTGTAAAGAACTTAAAAAGATAGGAATTTAATTAAAGAATCAGTGAGGGTGTATCTAACTAGACGGTTTTATTAGTTCATTTGTTTTGGTTTTGGTATTTTGTTAGGTTGCTTTAAGCTTTAGTCTCAGATTTTCATTTTGCTTCTCTATCTTTCTAAATTCTCAGAGTTATCTTTTATTTAAAAAAAAAAAAATAGGTTAAGTATGTATTTTAGGACTGTTTCCTTACTTTTACTTCTCCATTTTTTTTCAGCTGGTGCCTAGTCTGAAAAGTACTATCATTCAAAAACCATGAAAAGCCTTTTGCTAGCGAAAATTAGTAAATTATACGTACATTAAAACACAAAATAGGGCTTCACATCATTTACAGAAGTTAATTAAACCAGCTACATTTGTTCATTACCAATTATGTTGCAACTATACAAATGACATGATACTGACCCTGGTAAGTCTAGATATGAAATCTAATTCATGAGGAAAGATTAGTTGTTTTTTATTTTAATGCAAGGTTTTGATTTAACTTTTGTATTTATTTAGTTTTCTTTTTAAGCACACTTGATTGAACAAGGTAAGTATCCTTTCTGATAGTTATATTTTGTACAAATCCTTCCTTATAATCTTTGTCTGTAGATTTTACATGTTAAAAGAACAGATAAATCTAATTACTAAGTCAGGATTATCTCAAAAATTGTTGCTTAATTGAAGTTTCCAAAATTGTGGTTTCTTAATATAAGGACCCCATATGATAATACATTTTATATTAAAATTCTGAAGGTTACAAAAAAAAAAAAATTCAGGGATTTTCTAGATCTGTTCTACTTTGGTTATCTCCAGCCTCAGAATTCTATGTAAACTATTTCCCTCTGTTACGTGATTTAGATCCTCATCTGCATAGCACCTAGATCACGCTTGATCTACTTGAAAGTGCAGTTGAGAAAGCAACAACAAATCCTTTAACCTTCAGGATGAGTTCTACCTGCAAGGACATAAATCTCTCCATTTCCCACCAGCATGCTCTAACCACCATTTTTACCCCACCGTGACACAGACCTTCATGAGCATGTTCAGTGAAACTGTTCTCTTTTCAATGAACCATATATAGACTCAACCAGTAAGACCAAGGTTCTGCCATTAATTCTGTGGAAGTAATGGGCGTAGAGACCAGGGGACTATTCCCTAACTGAATGAATCCTTGGGGGTTTTTTATTGGAGTGAATTGAACTTGAGAGACTGACCTCATTTCTAGAATAAATGAATGTCATCACTTTTTCAAATCTTGATTTTTCTTAAATTCATCCTAAATATAATGGACTTTATCTCTCAGTTCAAAATAATTCTCTGGAACTTGAAGCAATAGTAGCAAAATAAATACTAAAAGAAAGTAGCAAAAGAACAAAGTCTTTCAGAGCAATGTGGTTAAGGCACGCTACTCTGCTAACAAACAGCACTAAAGAAAATTTAAAATCTATCCACCCTAGACATCTTAGTCCAACCAGACATTGCTGGCTAGATCAGTGAATTCAAGCCTTTGGGTTAAATTGAGCACAGAATTTGCAGATGATCCCAGAATGACACAGGTTAACATAATGAAATGATACCAATCACAATGGTTAGACCTTGGTTCTAATAAGCATCAAAGCCTAATGGCTAAGGACAAGAATAGTCAATAAAAAAGATGTGTCACATTAGTGGACCACTTCACTTTTTATATGTAGTGTATTCTCTGTTCTATACTGCACAAGCAGTATTGGAGTTAAGCTGATTTTGAAATTCTTTTTTGCTTCAGAAGGGGACCCTAGGCAAGCCTTTCAAGGAAGGAGGGTCTGTTTCATGTCAAAGCAATTGTGTTTTACTAGAACAGAGAGTATGAAAGAATTATTCTAGAAAAAATATTGCCCTCTCTAAGAGTTAGATTTTCCTCTGCGTAAAATTCTTCAAGAAAGCTTTAGGCCGTTAATATCTGTCAGATGTCTTTGTCCTCCTGTGTTATTAATGACAGATTTTCTGGGGCCAGTAAGAGCAGTGAATACTTTTCTATTTCAGATTATTTATTAGACCTCCATTCTTCTCCTTCTTTTCTTTGTATCCCTCGAATTTCCAAATCAGCCAAGTCAGTTTTCTTTTCCATCTCACTCCATTAGCTTCTGCGACACATGCAGGACCAGATAAAGTATTCTTGAAAATCTTTCACTTGGCAACAAAATGAGTGTCTAAGGTGACTATCAGCTAACAATATAAGAAACACTCCCCAGTAGGACCTGTGCCACAGAAAAGGCCTGGCTACTAACCACCATTCCAGAAACCATATCTCTGATGCCATCTTTTCCCCTCTCTTTCAGCATTCTCTGAAAGCCCACTATTTTTTTCCCAAGTGTCTGAAACATGACATTTGACTTTCATGCACATGTCCCATGTGAATCCATGTTAAAGAATGCACTCCTTAAAGATTAGATACTCTCCAATGATAAATATTTCCATGGCTTACTTTCTTTTTAGAATAGTTTTTCTCTCAGGCAATTAAGTTCATAACTCTAGAAAGGGCCTGGAGGGGAGGAGTTTAAAAAAACAAGAAAGAAATAATGAGTGTTATCCTCAATTAAGACATACTCTAAATGGAATCCTTGCTGTGACTATTCTGCTTTTTGTGCCTAAATGGTTTACAAAACCCAAGTGAATTTAAACCTTATAATTAAGTACATCTAGACTAGCCAAAGGCAAAAAAAAAACCCATAGAGTTAAACAATCCCTTATGTCTCAACTATTTTATAAGCATAAATGCTGGTATTAACTGTGCATATATGTGTTAGAAGCTATACAAGGAACTAATATTTAATCAGCCTATGCATCAAATATTAAAACTGAATCTGATATCACATAATAAGCTCCAACAGATAGTAACTTTTCTGACGGAAATGGGATACCTATTTAAAGTGTATTTGGATACAGATATCTGAATTAATACAAGATTTATATTTTTTTTGTTAGACACCATGAGGATATAAAGAATGTGTGAAAGTTGGATCTTACAACTTTATATTCCAGATAAACCCATTATAATTTGCTGAGCCTCTGTAGCAGATAATAATGCTGATGATGACAGCAAAATGAATGGAAAGCAAAGCAGAATGACTTTGGTTAGGGCACTTATTACTGCCTGGTGAAAGGTTAGCATAATATTCAAAACCTTTATTTAAGTATATAGCAATATTCTTTTTGTTAGGGAGTAAATTCCAGGATAAATGGCCAGTGAATCAATAAATGCTCCAGTTAGTGGCCTGAGAGTTCATTTATCATGAACCATTTATCTCCTTACATACTGTCCCATAAAAAACAGCCTAATTAATTTTCATATAGACTCCTTAGGTTGTGGTGTTATCAGCACATACTAACAAATCACAACAGTGGTGGGAAAGCATACCTGTAACTTCACTTAAAGATAGTCAGAAAAGACTAATTATTTTATTATGTCAAAACTAACCTTCTGAAACAAACAGAATTAATAATGCATTGATAGTCTTTGGTAAACAGTATGTTTTGTGGAATTGTATCAGAAAATACTCATAACAATCCTAAAGCAATGAGTACGAATATTGTGTGAATATTCAGTAGTGCCTGCACTGCAATCCAGTTGGTCTTCATGGAAGACTTTACTTAGGACACACCTTATTTAGAAGATTTAAGAAGCTGGTTTTTCATTTATTTGATCTAAAACTTAATAAAATATTTACAGAACTAGCAAGGAAGCATGTCCTCCCTATGTGCCTTTTAACAGGGTTCAAAAATCAGTCATAAAAAGACTAACAAACAGTGCCTCTAGGAAAGAACTTTCAGAAATTGGAAAACAGACTTTTATATCTGTTTCTACATCATTAGAGAACTGAGACAAACAACTTCTATATTAGACTTCTGTGCTCAAATTGGTCATCACTAATGAGGTGTTTAGTAGCATAATAATTAAAATATTGTATTTGTCAAAACAAAGAACTTTCTGTCAGCTTTCATTAATTGAACTTGCTTTTAATCCAAAAAAATGCATCTCAGCCTGATGATGTGGTAAGGCTCGGAAAATTAGTAACATTATTTGGAAAAGGTGTTTCCCTGCACTTCTACTTATGCAGTTATAAATACTCCTAGAACACTTGGAAAAAACTGACAGCCAGTCCTAAAGGTAGATGATTGAGAATGCCTGCTTCTTAGAAATGTGCTTTATATTGCTGACAACATAATGTTCTCAGAAGTGTGCTCATTCTGTCCTCCATACATCCCTCCAGACTATTGCATACTGTAGTTTTTTGGTACACCAAATTATTTCTTTTTTTAATCTTTTTTTTTACTTTAAAAAATCACATAAAGGTTCACTTCTTCCAGGTTTCAAAACCAAATTTTCTGACAAACCTTCAACAATATAGTGCAGTGTTTCATCTGAGGTCAAGACATATTTTATCTAATCTACCTATTTTAGGATTATGAAATTTACACTGCTATGTTTATCAGTTAACACATTTTTCTGGGGTCCAACATTTAGTAACATTTTAGATAACATCATTGTCTTAATCACTGCAAGGTGATTCATTTGCTACACATGTTGTACAACTGATGGACTTTACAAAATTATGGTTAGAAGAAGATTATAGTGGTCTTCCTTTAATTTAATTTGCATTCTAGCATAAAGAAATGAGCTGCAGCACACAGAAAAGCCTTAGTGTCATACATTTTTCTTCTGAAAGAATAGCTCTTTTGTGAAAACCTTCAATTCATATTATGCCAAGAAGTAGGACAAAGTTTCCTAGGGGGAAACGGACTCTCCAAAGAAATGTTAGTTTCTAAGAAAAAGTCAGGGAAATGATTAAAATGCCTCAGAGGATCCCATATGTTTTACAATCTCCTTAGAAACATGACGGAAACACTCTTCACCATGCTTGAGGTTGCATGGGTAGCTGCCTTGGTTAAATAAACCCAGATGATACTAATGATGTAAATTTGGAATCCCTTGGAAAAAGAAAGCATTCCCAACAAAAAACTTTGGAATGCTAGGTGATTTTAGTTTTTCTTATGTAAGATAAAAAAGAACTTTCAAGCAATTTCACTACTACCTTTGCATTACTGTGCATTTCTGTCAAACACTTTACATGGAAACAGTTTTTCTGGGTTTTTTGGACCGAGGACATTTATACTGCTCACAGGTATTATTGCTTACCTATTCATTGCTTATAAATCAGTTTCTCAGATTTAACCTGGTTTAAGAACCTTGAAATACTTGCTTACTGTGCTAGGATGAAAAAATTCACAACACACAAAAAAAGCAACAAACTTTAACACATTATTTCAAATTAGAGGAGGAGTTACATCCTTAAAAAATCAGTTATTTTATATGCGGATGCATATTTACACAGTTTCATTGTCTCAGTGAAACAGCCCTTGTTAGCAACTTGTGAGATAAGAAGAGTGAGGTTTTCTCTTTAAAAATGCAGTAAAGCATCTCTTGCCCTGAGACTTTGAGAGCACTGAGGGCGTGTGTACCTTACAGAAGCAAGAAGCAGCTTTTCCCAGGACATAAAGTGATGTACTTCAGTACTTATGCCACTTTTGTTCTCTGAGCTATATCACCTCTGTGCAACTTGAGCTGTGCCAGGGAGGCTTACCCACCACACTGTACTGTTGATAAACAACTTGACTGGTCGTTTAAATGCCAAATTTCATTTATCTGCCCAAAAGTTTTCAACTGAATATATTTGCTTCTACAATTATCTGCCACTTGTCACCATATACAACCAAGAAAAAATAAATGCACTTTCGAAGTGGCCTTATGAAATCCTAGAAGCAGCATGTAGTTCTGGAGTTTTGTAACACTTGCATCATGGACGGTGAAATGATAATCGTAAACCACTACAATGCTCTACTGTTATTAAACAGCATCCTCGGAAAACAAGATAATAAAGGTTATCTGTTTTACTTTCCTGGCTTCTGACTTTCTTTCATTCATCATCATTTCTGGTAGTCACTGACACAGAGAAATCTAGAATGCATTTCTTAGAGAGAGAAGCCTTGGCCAAAGGTTTGAAAAACATCACACAACCTGCCATTTTTTAATTTTGTTAATCAGATATGTTTTGCCTCTAACTTCATTTACTTGTGACTAGAATACATCATCACTTACAGTTATACTTTCGTCACAACACACTGACAGGCAACAAATTTCTATGTCTTTAGAATGTTAAAATTAAAATAATGATTAAAGACGCTGTTTTTGAAATATGAGAAGGAAGTAGAACATAAATCCATTATTAATGGACTTTCTGGGAGACACCACTCAAGAGAGGAAAAGAATACCTGCCTATAAAATCAACAAGTCTCATTTAGCTGAGAATACCTGCTTTGCTTCATTTTCCCTCTTTATTTTAATATCACTTTGACTTTGCTTAGTAGGTAGGTGTAGATCACAAGGTGGGGAAATTTCAGAGAAGTTGTCAATGTCACCCTCAGGAGCCCACATCAAGTACACAAACAACAAAGAACCCAGGCAATCTTTAATCTAGAAAACAAAGGCATAACAACTTGAGCAAGCAGCATCTTGAGCAAAGAAAAGTGGAAAAAAAGTGCAAATTTTAAGTGGGAATAATTAGCTGTTAGAATAGCTCACCACAAAAGGTAGGAGCACCACTGCTCGAACTCTTTGAAAGGGTGTTTCTCTGAAAGAGATCTTATTCAAACAAAAGTTGTTAGACTCAGTGCAGGTATTACTTGGGATTTTATGCAAATTGTTAGACTAAATGAACATACTCTTTAGCCTTATTGGTAATTGAAAATAAATGTCATTTTTATGTAGTACTGGAGTATGATGGAAGCAAGGTGAGTTAAATTTGTCTTATCCATGCCTACATGCTTCAAGAGGAGCTAGAGAGGTAAATGTCGTATTTAGCTACTTCATGGCAGATAGTGAAGCTGACCTACCTGCTGGAAGTTCTAGTCAACAAGTAATGAGTTTTCTATGCTGTTAAATACAATCACTGTAAATGTCAACATTTTTCCTTTAGTTTGATGTGGGCTTTCTTTCTTTCTTTTTTTCTTTCTTTCTTTTCTTCTTTCTTTCTTTCTTCCTTTTTTTCTTTCTTTCTTTTTTCTTTCTTTCATTCCTTTCTTTCTTCTTTCCCTCTTTCTCTCTTTCTTTCTTCCTTCTTTCCTTCCTTCCTTCTTGAATTTATGAAAACAGCTGCTTTTGAAAATACCACTTTTGATTCCTTTTTTTCTTTTTCTACTCTTTTGATTTTATCACCAGTCTGGTAGAATGAAACCTACATTGATGCATACATTTCACTGCCATTAATCCTGTCAGATTTTTTCAATTGCCATTTCTGCATTCCAGAAACTTTAAAACTTCCTAGCCTCTGAAAAGTGATATTTGGAAAACCTGAAAGTGTTACAGATCTAAAGAGGAAGAAAGGCAGTTAAAAAATAAATCATTTCAGAAGAAAACTCAGGACGTCATTGTTACCCATGTATACCAGCAAAATAAAAATAAACAAACAAAAAGAAGACAAATTTAACAGGTGAGATTCAAAAATTTTGAAGAATTTACATCTATCACTAAAGTGTTTCGCAAAGCATACACTGTGTGTGTTCTCAGTGCCAGAGAATGGAAACATATTGTGGTTTCTAATGTAATGATTTTTCTCACCCTTTAATATCTGTAATGTTTTGATTGTACGCATTGGTGTATTCAATAACTGAATTGACGAATTCTATAAATTTCTTTGAGCAACAACTTGCTTACGTCTTCAGCAACAAAGAGAAAGTGAGTTTGCTTGGGTCAATGGATTCAGTCATAACTTGTCCTTCAAAGAAAGAATCAGCTCAGGATTATGAGAAGTTGTGACATGATGCACATCAGATGAGAAAGAAGATGCTTTTACCTTTATTTTTATTGTCAGAGTAATCTATTATTTGTTATGGGTGCCTTATTCAACACTGTTTTCCTCAGACTGTGTTGAGTGAGATGCATTTTGTCTACTGCACATCCAGCTTACAGTCAGTGGAGAGGCAATTAAAGAATTTTATCAATAACTCTTTCGGAGAACAGCATACTGGGAATTTAAGATAGGCATCTCAGTCTGTAAATAAAGATTTGACCATTGTGTACATCCTTTTCCCTACATGTGTGGAAGAACACAGTTGTCAAAATGACTGGACAACTGAACAGTTGTTTAATAAACCAAAGCACACTGAAATGATCTCAGAGCTGTCTAACAAAGTCACACTGAATAGGACACAGTCTCATATGTCAAGTTCTGAACTGATGCGTGTGAATAAGAGAGCCTTTGCCACCATTTTATTTATGCTCAAAATNGATGTTATGAAATTGAAGATATTTTAAGCTACCCTGTTAATTTTTTTTTTTTAAAGAAAAGAGGGAGGAGGGAAAAAGCAGAGATTAAGACAAGGGGCTCTGACTAAACTAAGCAGAAGACCAAACTCTGGACAAAAAAAATACTGTCTATTCATGAGCTACTCTGAAGAAGAGTAGAATTGAAAAAAAAGATTAGAAAACTAATGAAATGGCATATGTATGTCTATTATAAGATGTAAATACAAATATTTTGCAGCCAGAGACTGCTGTTTTAGAGAACTCATTACACATTTTTGTACTGTGCAGTGCCACATACTAGGTATACTACAAAGTGCTGGATACTTCAGCCCCCATCTGTGAAGTGTTTCCCTGGTTATCCTGACTTCCTTCAAGAATTTTACATACAAATCATGAATTTAGCTTTGAAAAAATCTTGATATTAGGCAGTGGATAGGTGTCTTTGTTTGAAGCCATAGACAGAGAAAATGAAAGAAAGTTTAAAAAACAGATTAAGAATAAGCCTTTATAATTCTGTATGTAACATTAGATGGAGACCTTGCAGGCTGCCTTGGAAAACCTCTGAAAATTCTACACAGATGTGACAGGACGCAAAAGGAGAATGAGAAGGGGCAGGGAAGACAACATATTAGGCTGCATCTCTTTTGTCTTGCCAAATTAAAATCTTGGAGAACGTATTTTTATCTCATAGATATATTTCCAGTGTATTTTGTAAGGGACATTTTAAACATAGTCCTGCAGTGGTGAAAGAACAGAAATTTTCACTTACTTTAAGGTCTGCCTTTAGTGTTTCCTCTGATAGTAATCTATTAATTTGTGTGTTTTAAGTCACTTTGTCAAGTCTGATACATTTAGCAAATATTTAAAGAATATTGGCCCATAGCGAAGATTAACATGGACAATATAGTGAGGCAGAAGCATTAATTTTGTCCCCTAAAAAAGCATATTATTCTAGTAGGCAAAACTATAAAAAAAAGTCCCTGGTTTCTGTGCTATGGGACAATCAAAGGAAAATTTTCACTTAATGAACAAACAAATGTTATTTTTTCACATTAAGACACAATAACACATAAGGAAAGAAAGTGGAGCTAAAAGCCCACTTTACAGTGTTCTTATGTTTGGATGTTTTTGCTGACCTTTCACAGAATCACAGGTTAATCCTGAGACTTATTACTGTGAAGTTTAGGTAATTGGGGTTGCTGAACAAGAGAAAACTCAGGCCCAAAAAAAGTAACCATAAATAACTGAATTTGCAAAGGCCATTCTTTTCTTCTTCTTTTCCCTACTATTGTCCAAGTAGAGATTGCCAGGGTATCTGTATTATAATGAACTACATTCTGCTTTCAGAACTATAAATTTCCAGATATGATTGTGTATCCATTTGTATGCACTGAATTAGAAAGGTGAATAAAATGCAACAGCTGCAGGAGATAAACTTTGTTTGGTAACAAATGTACACATACTTCCTCACGCACATTTTTTCCCACTCAAACAATTACTTCAAGCTGGAAAGATTACTAAAATGCATTGAGAACCAATTACTTTTTGTTAGTAAAGAGAGAAGAGGTGCAAGCAACTGAGCTGAGAATGGATTCAGGAACTGTGTGTTTCACAGTTTCTTTGACTTCAAAACATTTTGAAGAAAGATTCCTTGTGTTGATACATATGGGACATTTCAGTTATTCCTGCTCACACAACCTGGTTTCCCTGGTGGTATAACTATACAAGGGTCAGACTTAATTCTTGCATTTTCTGAGATTTGTACATTATTTTCATTCTCTTAACTTTTGAACAAAATAAAACAACTACAACATATCAGTGGTTCTGCAAGACCAAAGAAAATGCTGCTCAGAGAACTAATAAACCAATTTCAATTTTTCCCCAGAATGTAATAAAATGTAACACCATAACATATGTTCTCCTTGAAAACTGGTTTTAAAAAGCAATTAATTTTAAAGAAATCTTGGATTTCATGTTCTATGAGTGTAAAGACAAACAATGAAAAGTATTTTAAGTGTTAGACATTATAGCCATAAAACATGAAGAGTTTGAATATTTTCCCAGCAAGATTTAATCACACCAAAAACTGTTAGTTTATCACAGTACCATTTCTTTATCTATTTGTATGCCAGTGCATTTATTTTTACCCACTGCTGGTTTTTCTACCCAGACCCTGAAATGGATGCCATCCTTTGGAGAATAGCTAAGTACTAGGCCAAGGGACTCCTTCATTTTGTGTAGTATTTCATATCCTAGTCCTGCAGATTCCTACCTGGGTTTGCTGTGGTTTTCATCCAGAGCATTTATAACTCTCAGTGGGTTATTTACTTGACCTTTTCTCTGCAATTTCCTCCTAGTATCTTTTTACTTAAACCTCTAGCTTTCCATGGCACCCTTGCCATATGTCCAGGGAACTGCAGGTAGAGATGAATAAAGCACATGCATGCAGACCCTGTATGCAAATACACATGCCTTCACCAAATGCTTTGTTTGCCATTTTTTGTTGACACGTGCTGCTATTGTGAGTGAAATCTTCCCTGATTGCTCCTGTTTTCATAAAACGAAATGGACAACATTCACAAACCTAAGTACAGCAGCCATGGAGACAACCAATGTTTAGGTAGATGATTACTGTACAAGAAGATTTTTTTCAAAGGTGGAGAACACTAAAATAAATACCCGTAAATGCTCCACTTATGTTGATTTTGAGATGTGTTAGCAAGAACATAACTGCAAAACTTAATATCTGGCTTCTGTAGGTTCTGCATAAATATTTTACTCAGTTTTATCCATGTAGATTTGTAACTCACTCTCCACACCTCCCTCAAATTTTGCTTTGAGTTTCAAGTTACAAAAAACTCAGATTCTTAAGGCAAAACTGCTGAGTATCACCTGGTTTAATGTTGAAATCTTAAAAAACTGCATATTTCACATATGCAAAATCGTAACATGACCCACTTTGAATACAATTAATTAACCAAAAAAGAAAATGGATGTTTCTTTCCCCTTGCAATATGAAAATTATGCAAAAGCACATTCTTAATTAGTCTGTAGAGCTCAAGAATGCTTTGGCCATTCTCTCTTCAGGATATCCTAGCCTAATATTTTTCAGCATACAATTAGGCTTCCTCAGTTTCCGTAAGGGACTTGCTTTTTTGATCCAATAATTTGAGGTTACAGTAGCTGCACAGTGGAAGTGCTGTGAGCCTCATTATTTCTTTGGCAAGCCTCATTGATTTTGATGCTACATGACCATTAATTGCTAGTAATATCTCCTAATCCAGGTGTAATTGATTAACAGTTAGACCTATTTTTCTATTTGGTTTAAGAAACTACCCATCCTCATCAGAAAGCTGTGATATCATTAATTCTGCTCTTCTGCTTCAAGGGAAATTAATAATCAATTTTCCTTCTGCTGTCCTTAATTTATACTGTAATAAGGACAAAACAGTCTATTTAGAATGGCAGAGAAATTACATGGTAAAACAGATTTTTAAGCACTAACTGGAATCAGCTCATTCATGGTACTGAGTTTAAAAAAAAAAGTAGGAACAGAGCACTTTAAATCAACTGTATAATCAATTATGCAGGATTCTGCAAGTGCCCAGCACACCTTCATAACAAATGTATCGATCCTACCAGCACATCTATGAAAAAAGGCTTTTGGGTTAATTATGTTCTTTTTTGACCTTCAGAGGAACAATTCTAAATATAAATCTTCCCAATTGTACCAATGTATAGCACAAAACGATGTATTCAGACTCAGTGCTTAATGATGCATCATTCTTTAGCAAAACTGATTCCAGAGTGAGGGTTTGGTCCGGAAACTGTACAATATAAAGACCCTGAAACAGCCATGCAAGCAGAGAATGGTGTCATTTTACCACCGCGTCAGCCTCGTGTCTGCAGCGCATCACAGAGACTGGTAGTAATCTGATGTTTATTATCTGAAGCACTTATGTACTAATGACTGAGGACTGATTAAAAAATGAGGTCCTAACCTACACTACATTCCACAATCTTTTTGAATAATGATTAATTTTTTCCTCTTTGATACTTTACTGATGTCTTGTATCTATGCCAAGTCCTGCAGATTGTTCACGGAACTAGCACTTTCTGTGCCTGTTTTGATAGGAATAGAGTTTACACAACAGTCTGTAACCAGCAAAGCTCCATGCTAATTAGTAAATCACGTTGTTAATACCTCAAGGCTGACCATCGAGTGGCAAACTGCATACCATGCTGCCCCCTGCTGAAGCTAACGAGCTCACTGTTCCTTATGTCTAACACTAAGGGAAACAAGATAGCGCTGATACGTGAAAAACAAAAAAAAACCAAAACCAGACCACTCAACAGTCGTATGTATGAATTTAAAATTGTATTTTTTTCTTTGGCTTGTGCATTCTTATGTGTCTCGTTAGCACTTAACTACTTAATTGCAAGGTTGGTTCATGGTAAAGTATAGCCTAGTTTCTGTAGCTGCATGATGCAGGGTAATAGGGAAATTCAGATTTTAGCATTGAAATCATGTTCTCATTGTATTTTGCATTTTTTTCAGTGATGCTAGTAAAATATTCCTTTTGTTTTCACCGCAGAAAACAGTTAGCTCTTACTACAGAAAAAAACACCAGCATACTGCTTCCACTGTTACTCACAATAATGAATATTAAGTATAGGATTCTATACATAGTGTATATGATAGTGAGTAATATACTGGAGATATTTATTGTGCTATTGATTTTCTGAAGGCACAGATAACAAGTAATACTGGCTAGAGATAATGATCTAAAAGCAATTGCTGACTAAAAACTGACTTATTGTTCACATATTGAGTACTGCTAGAGACTACTCTTGGAGGAAAGAGCTTATAGAGTAAGAAAACACTAACAGATTCCATTTTTATTTTTCTTTCTTTAACTTCTGTTTTAATAATACTCTGAAATAAAAACGTAAATAATTATGAATTAACTTTCCCACACCTCTCACCAATGTGTTTAGTCAAAAGTTTAATGCAAGTTTGGTGCAAGTTTTTACCATTCTGACTTTAAAGTAGGCTTTATATCCATTTTAGAAACAAGTGAAGAAGGAAGATAATTGTTAAGTGGAACAGGCACTGGTTTATCTCCATTTCCAAACTGAGAAACTGCTGCCAAAACCATCCTGAGAATGGCTGGGTTTAAACAATGATGCAATACCTCCTGAGACCAAGAAGAAGGAAGACAAGTAAATGAACAGAAACCACAAATCTGAACAATTGGTTGAAAATACATTTCATGGCAGTCTGGTGTCAGGGTAGGGAGAGAGAGACTCGTGGCCTGTAACTGTTACACAATTCTCCTGACTGCTTGCTCTCTTGTCAACATTTTCCCTGGCTTATTTACCCATTGCTGGTCTATGAGAATAGTCTTTAGAAATACACTGTGGTGCAGCAGCTACCCATTTTCACTCAGCTAGCTCTCTTTTGTTCAGATTGATTCCGGCTCATTCCTAAAGGCTCACTGCCTTGACTCACACCAAAGTGTGACTTAGCTGCCTTTGCCTTCTGGGTGGACTATGTCAGACCTTTGTGCCTCACTTTAGCTTGTGCCCATCTGCTTCCCTCCACTCTGCTTAGTGGAGAGGAACATATGGCCCTAAGTGCCTAACTCTGATTTCTTGCCACACCTTCAATTACACTGCCATATGTTCTAGTATCATACTATAATTGCTGATAGTTAGTGCTAGAAATACAAAAGGGGCATTTCACAAGCCAACAGGTTTACTTCTGCTATATAATAATGCTGAAACAGCTGTCACTGTACCATTCTCTGATAATCTCCTGACTTGTTCTGCACACAAGGCTTTCATAATTTTATGTATTTAAAATCATGCGATCAATCCTTGCTTATTATTTTCTCTTCTCATCACTCTAAGGTCAGCAAAGAGAAAGCTTGTTTTCACATTTTTCTGTTACTTCATATTTTCTCTGTAACCCCTTATTCTCCATGGGAACCTCCCTGGGTCCCTGTTACTAGGGAGAATATACACCAAAGGTGTCAGAGAACAATGCAACTATTTAATTTTACAAGGATGTTATATTCTAGGGAATGCTTTGCTTTTTTAACTACATTACATTGCTGCCTAACTAAGAAGAGCTAAACCCCACTGTTTTTGCTGTAATAAGTAGGACAGTACTCCCTGTGATATTTTTGCATAGCAAGCATATGGTTGCAGTTTAGAAAATCTACTGGAAGAACATTTGTGCAATGTGCAAGCACTCTGGATTTCTATTATTCATGGTGACAGTATAAAAGCTTCCACCTCCTTTAAATCATGTTTAATGCTTTCTAGCATTTTTTTGTCTTTCTGGCTTTTTTCTTGTTTCTTTTTTTTTTTAATAAATTTTATTGATTACAAAACAATTTACTTAAACATAGAAAATGGAGATGTCTTAAAAACTAAACTATAACCTTAGGGAAAACCCTCTGTATGGATACCAGAGCACAGGTTCAGTAGCTGGATTGCAGTGAGCACACAAGACAGGTGACTATCCGAAAAGGAATTACTTGGGGCACAAGCTAAGCAACAGGCAACCAGCAACACGTTAATTTATTTTAAGATGGTGGTTCACACAAAATGGGGTTTTTCCACAGAAACACAAACACCAATTTCAGCAATAATATATTTTACATCCAACATGGAATCTAGTATAAAAGGAAAGGATAATCTACTTCTAATAGGCCTTGCTTTCTAGAGTCCTGTTTATCTATGTATATTTATCTTTCTTATTTATCTAAGTGTATACCTATACTTAGATACTTCATGAAAGATTTTATGAGTCTGACATTGTCATATTAGGTAGTAGCCAATCATCTTTCATATTTTTAATCTTACAATGTCAGTTACATTTTCAAGGTAGCATTATTATAAAGCCATCTCTTTCACTGTCTTAATGTGTAATTCACAACTACTGAAACCCTAAATGTTTTGCCTGCTTTGTATTGTTGTTTTGTTTGTTTTGTTTTATTTTGTATTTTGGTTTTCTTTTGTTGTGCAACTGCTTTACAAGTCTATTTGTTGGTTCTGTACAGAACTCTTCATTTGATATAGCATGCTGTCACCTAAATCAGAAAATCGACTGCTTACTCATTTGACTCTACAGTTTGCTGACCTCTGCTAGTCTTTCTTCATGAGTTTAAGTAAATTGCCCTTTCTGTTGGAAAGATGAAGGCTACTTATTCTTCAGCCCCTTATCTTTGGCATGGGCCACAAGCATTATGTCAGATCTGGGACACTCTGTTATAATGGCCTGACATGACAGCTTAGAATGTCTTCTGGATTGTCTTGCCTGCATATTGACTTGTTTATTGTTTCTTTTAATGTTTCTGCCAAATGATTGTTTTGTTTGTACTAACCAATATGTAATATGTCCTCAAGATTATTTTTTAAGATGAAATATGCTTTGTTTAGTTCAATTCAGAGCAACATCCTTTGTCTCCTTTTTCGTTTTCAGAGAATAACCTCTTTATGGGACTGTGTTTGCTTGTATTTTTTTTCCAGATGGCCAGTGCAAAAGGATGCTGATCTTTGTTGTATTTTCTACACCGTAAAAACATCTGCAAATATATAATGGACTGTCAGCTTTCTGCTCATTCAGCTCCAAAGAATTGCAGTGGTATGATAAAACACCTAAATATATTCTGTATTAGACAAAAAATCATGTATTATTGAAGCAACATTTAATAATATCTAGGGTAAATCTGACATAATTATGATTATTTGGAATTGTGTCATTTTGTTCTAGATTCCCCTTCAAATGAAGTGCTGTATAAAAGGCTAGCTAAGATAAAATTATATTAGAGTAAATACGTTTTATAGAAATACACATTAATAATAGTTGCGACCTCCAGATAGGATAATAAAATTATTTACCATAACTTTCAGTAATTACACAAATCATCTTCAGCTTCTACAAGATCAGTAGTTAGATATGTTGTTTAAGCTCAATGTGTCTCATTATGCCATTTTTAATGAATTGGTTGGTTACCATTTTGTTTCATAAAACTATGTTACTGTAACCATTTTCCCTCATTTGCTGTGGCGTCTGGGTAAATTTAAAATTGAGCTTCTCTAAGGAGACGTATGTGAGGTGTCTGAAACTCGTGGCTCTTGCTTTAGTTCATAAATTTCAGTGCAAGACTTGTACAAGTAAAAGATCTGGGCCTTTTTATCTGACATTTTAAAGTCAGTGCTTCTTGGCTGCACAATTACTTTCCATCAGGCTTTTAAAATACAGTGTCTTTTACAGTGTTGAAAATTAAACTAAATGTTATTTAATTACTTGCACTTCTAATTAGCATCTATTTGTTCCTGTGCTGTTAGACTTGGTTTGTGGTTTCGGGGATTGTGGAGAGAGCACTGCCTATGCTCTGCAGTGTCTGCGCCCCATCATTTAAAGCAATTCAGTGAAGTACTACCTTTTATCTACTAAAGTCCTCAATACAGCAAGAAAATGCTAGAAGAGGAAGAGGAAACACATTAAAGAAAATGGCGACAATAGTGTTGAAAAAAATACTGGAAACAGTCATATCCTCTGCTATACAGAATTGTGCTTCATACAGGAGATTTGCCTTCTTTTGCCAAGAATTTGCAAGAGTGACAGCAAATCTGTGACCACATTAGTCATTCTGTCAAGGATGGGAAAAACCTAGAAAGAACAAAATAATAATTGCCAAAGAAAACAGAACAGGCCTTATCAGATGTAAATTGGCAATGCTGTTTACTCCAGACGCTCTATTCCAGCTGTGCATGTGTCATTCAAGTGTCCGACTCTGTCTACACGGACTATTCTGAGGCTCCTGCCTAATCAGCTTGTGGAAGCACAGTACTCCATTTGTTCAATTTGCCTGCCTACATGACAGATGTATTTGAAGCAACGCTAAAAACTGCCGCGAATGGGGCAGATACCAATCTCAGCTAACAAGTGAGTATTCTAATGCCGCAGCAGCACATAATCACTGACATTTATATCCTGCTGTTTAATGGTGACGTATATGAAGGCTCATCTACGAGAAGCTCATAGAGTCATCAGATGATAGAAAAGAATGCTGAATAAGGAGCAGAGCTCCAATTGTTCTAGTTCGTACATTGTTTTTAAATGATCCTGATTGCTTCCTGTGGCCTCCCTACTGTGTTTTGACTGTGAGTCACACAGGAACTGCAGCATTCTATTTTATTTACATTCATCCTTTACTGATAATGATGTAGTATGATAAAGGCCTGACATAAAACAGTTCCTGAAAAAACACTGTGTTTCAATTTAGTATAATCTAGAAATCATCAGCGAAGCAACTTTACAAGTTGACAACATTAATATTTCCATACATGGGAGTAGTACAAAGAAAGTTTGCTTGAAAATGTCTTCATGCCCTTCATCTTTTTTGTTTCTTATTCCTCATGGTAGACTCCAAATCTGTGTCAGTTATCTGTGGAGTCCTTTTCAGAAAAATACAGTGTTCTGCTTGATATGATTCTGCCTAGAGAAAACAAAAGCTACACTAGCAGTCCAGTAGTTCCTGAATACTCAATTTAATATGAATATACAAAGGCACCTTTCAAGGGGAAATTTGCTACTGAGAGTAAAATAATCATATATTTTGGACCAGCATTAAATACTTAACAGACATTTGCCTTTATAAAAACAACATGTTCCATAATCACATACACTTGTTATCAGAAGTCGGTATTTAAAGTACATAGATTTTTATCTGTAACGGAAAATATATGTACTTTACACTATAAGGCCTTTTACAAAATTAGATTCATAACAGTAAAGAACTGAAAATTACTATTCATGGTCACTCAAAGTCTTATATAAGAATCTGAAATTGATTAATTGAAGCAGAAAAAATAAGATATCAGATGGAATGCAAGGGATATGAAAAGATCTTGCTTTCACACTGAGCTCCTGATAAGCTTTCAACTTGATATGACCTGTGAGCTGGGGGGCCACTTGCTTACATAGATGACACCAATCATTCAATCAGTCCATTTTGACAGGCTTCTGCCAAGTTGCAGTGGAATTCTGCATGTGATTAGTCCCTCAAAAACACATCGGGATGTTGGCATTCAGTAGTAAGAAACAGAAAGAGGAAAAAAAACCAACCCCTCTAGGTTACAGCACACTTTTCTTTGTTCCCCTACTCACACCACCGCATGTGGACAATTGACAAAACATACAAAGTGCCCTTTTAGTTATGGCTTTTGAGTTCTCATCCTGCCAGGGCTTGGTACAAGCCTTTCACTTAGATTCAGCACAGGTTCGAAACAGACTAAGTGTCAGACAATTTCATCATGCCAGCAAACGAGAATACTTCGTCACCCTTGTGTCCCAAGAAGACACTCTTGGCTTTGGCAGCAAGTAACATCCTCTGCATCAGTGTGAGCATGGAAAGGTCTCACCCCAAGGGAAGCCTTAGGAACCCCTCTGTCATGAAGGGTCACCTGCTGTGTCCTTGGGCTCCCCTGAGGAAAGAAGCTGCAAGTCTGTAACTGCACATTTCATTTTCATGTGAGCATAAAACTCATTTTCATGTGAGCTTCTGCTGTGGTGCTATCTGTCCATCTAGCGAGGTGACCACAAGCGCAGGGCACCCGCCCACATGGGAGGGGGTGACAGAGCTGCTCACAGGGTGCGGGAGGGTCTGCGGAGCTCCAGCACGGGTTCCCCTGACCCACCGGTGGTGAGGGTGCGCGGAGGAGGCGGAAAGAAGGCAGAGGGACTTCTTAGTGGAAAAACAGGAAAGGGTTTATTGAATGAGGGTCTAACAGAAACCCAGGGAGAGGCACAAAGAAGAAAAGAAATGGTACGGACATGGGGTTTTTATATGCCTACAAAATGGGCGGGGTAATCATACAACAACCAATGGGATAACTGCAAGGGGGCATTACAGAGGTGGGGAAAAGGGTACAGAACCAGTGGTAACAGGGGTAGGCGGGGGGATTAACATGGGCCAATGAGGGACCGAACAACGAGGAACTTTCTAGCAGGGGAACCAAATATAGGGGAGAAGGGGAGGAGATGGCAGTGGCCAGTTATGGGGATATGATCTGCATACCCTGCACAGCCTTCTGGGTACTCACCCTAACCTTAGGGCTCTTGGGCTTTGTGGGTATCAAACCACTGGAGTTGCTGGTCCATTTGGTCTTGCTGGCTGTGGCACCAGCCATGGCACACCACAACAAGCTTCTGCCTTTGTGAACATCCTGTGATGGAGAAGCATATACCCTGCTGGCTCAGTGTGATGTGCTCTTGAAGTGAGACATCTGACTGAAAAAGCGATCCTTAGGCCTCAGTTCAGGTTCTTAACTAACCTTATGGCTATTTTCCTTCTCTAAATGAAGTTTTTAACATGTTTGCATGTTGGTTGTTTTCTTCATAGAGGAAGATTGCCTAACAAATTTCTCCACTTTATTTTACAGCTTTTGCAGGGAACTAACTGAACAGAACTGAGGTGAAGCTAAATAAAAAATAACATATAAAAAAATTTAAAACATTCTGAAATACAAGCTTTTGTGTTAGTGAATCATCTATGTGTACAGTCATAAGTACAGAAAGTTTGTTACAGCAATAATACACAATTTATCTGTGAAAAACAAAACCTGCAAAATGAAAAAGCTTCCAAAGACTATTTAAAACAAATTTTTGTAACAGCAAGTGACCTAAGAAATTATTTTGCCTAAACTTACTAGAGGTTTATGGAAAAAGCAGTGATTTCCTCCTCATCTTCCACTTCCATAATACAGGAGTGGAAATATTTATTTGATTGGTCAGTATAAAAGGTACTAAAAGAAAATTCATGCCTTAGTATTATGAACTGTCAAAAATGTCTTGAAGTCCAGAATTTTTGTTCCCCTTCTAACTTATGTATCATTTTGCAGAAATCATTGAAAAAGCATACTTTTTATGAAATGAAAAATGAAATTAAAACATTTTAAAACTTGGGAAGAGAAAATAGAAAAGAAATAGAGGTCACTGAAATTTAGTAAATTATATTACCCTGAACAGTATTTCTGAACTGCACTGTTGCTCTGTAAACAAGCAGGAACAGAAGGACAAAGATGTAAACCCCCATATTGATCTGACTAAAGACTTAAAAAGACATGAAGAAGTTTTTCATAGCAATAACAAAATAGTCTTAGAAGGATTTATAGCAAAATGGAAATCTCATTTTGGAATAATACATTTATATACAACCATAAATACCAGGTCAGCAGTGAATAACCCAATGGCTCTTTGCTGATCAGAAGAGAATCAGTACAACTCAGGTTCTTTGGCAGCATCTAATAGACACACTTACTGTCCTAGAAATCTTTAGAGTCTTTGCTCACAGCGCAACTGGAACATAGACAGGAACTGACCATTTTGGAACAAGGTAATGAGTCTTCACCTTGCAAACCTGGTGCAGTGTCTATTTTTCCCATGCCAGAGCATGGATAAGAGCTAAGACAAGATTAATCCTAAGAATTTACAGTTCTTCTATATGGTTTTCTCAGTCAGATGCACATGCAACCTTATTCTGATTTTTGTTATTCTTTTTTTATGAAACAAAAGAAAATAAAATTAAAAAAAATACGTACTGTGGTGGGGTTCTCCAAAATACATTTCTTACAAGTTTAGAAAATTATTAGCCTTTGTATAGTTTATTACTTACCTCATAATAATTTAATTATGGGAATAATGGAAAGAAATCCCTTAAATATATTAAATATATTAAAAATATATTTAAATCACAAAACATATTAAAAATGTATTCTTCACTGTTACTTCTTGTAGGAAAGTAATTGCACAGCTAATAATACTTTTGACACTCTTGTTAGTAGACAGAAATTAGGATATCATTATAAAACAGCATGTTCCACTAAAACTCTGCCTTCACAGTAAGAGTGCCAGTAAGTAGCAATAACCATCAATAAAAATAGCATGGGTAAATTTAAAATAAATCTATAATTTGAAGAAGTATACAGTGAGGGAATTAGCACAAAGAAAAGGAGTCAGTTTTGCAGAGAATTAGAACCATGTTAATCACAGGCAAAACATTTTGTTTATGTAAACTTACAGAGTTTCTGCAAGACACATGTGACTCCAAAAAAGACAGCACAAGGAACCTATAAGAAGCACTATAAAAAGCAGTTGACATATTAACAGATACTGCTGTGAAAACTGAAAATAAAAAACCAATATTTTCTGTCTGGTATAAGCCACAGTTTCAAAAACTGGGAAAGCAAACAGCAAAAAAGCATGTGAACATAGTTACGGATTTTTGAAGAGTGGATTGCAATGAAAAAAACCAGTATATGATAAGAACGGCTTTAACATTAAGTTCACTTTGCCTGTTTTCTGCTGCTCACTTGCATACAACCAGTGTAGACCCTCCTTTCATCCATGCGTATGTTGGTTTCTCATCAGTGGAGGGGCACAAAGTCAATAGAACATATCAATGAACATGAGCTGATCTTTTGAGGAAGATCTTTCTGAAACAAAAAGGAAAACCAAACCCAACAACTTTCTGTACCATGGCCAAAAAAGATGGAAAGAGTGATGGGGGTAGCAGAATGTTTAATACTGAGATGAAAATGTGTCAACCTAAGAGGCTGCAGAAAAAACTGAAATTCCACCAAAATTAAATGTTCTGAAGGTCTCATAAGTTCACCAGAGGAAAATGAGAGGACAAACCTCTTCAGCTGGGGTAAATCAGGACAACAGTATGGCCTCTGTGGCAGCTCTGCCTATTCATCATTTCCGTACATTAATTTTGCATTTAAAGACCTAAGCCATAGAAAACAAGTGCCATAACATATCACTGTACACAAAAGACACTGTGACAAAACGGGGTTTATTTATTTGTGGCCAAAATATTCCATCCTGCCCATATCAGTTTCACCATACAAATGTAATACACTCCTCCATGTCTTCACAGTTACACCAGCTTCACAGCTAATATTGCAACGTAAACACACTCTCTGGTTTCAAAGTATTTGGAAAACTTCAGTCTTCTCTTCTCTACTGACTTCCTTTAGTTTTTTCCTACTCTTATGAGTACTTTTTTTTTAGTTTTGACTATGGAAACAAAGGAAACCCTTCAATTCCAGTGAAAATATGAGATTATCAGATCATGACGTCAAATTGTTCAGTATCTTTCTTTAAATTAAATGCATACATACATAAAGACAATCAGAAATTAATTTTTTTTCCAGGGGTTCTTGAAGAAAACTTCTTTGAGTAGTTTCAGCATTATTGGAATCAAAGTCACTATATATTTTAGACAAGGTAGAAAGCTAGTGCAATTTTATACAGCTATGTTATTACAAAAAGGACAGAACCAACATTTTCAAAAATGTTTCAGTAGTGCTGGACAGGAGAGGGCTGCATGTTGTCATATAAAAAGAACTTACTACACCCTTTGTAACACCATAAATATAATTTATTTACTTAATCTCATTAGGCTGTATTTGCTTTGTCCCAACTACAATTGTGACTTTTTATCTCTCTTCATTGATCACTGTATTCAAGTTGATGGATTGTTAGATTTGTTTTGTATACCTATTTAATAGTAGAAGCCAGTAAAACGAAACTTCTATCCATCTTTACTTCTCCTGTTGCAATGAATTATTGGCACTGTGTAGATTCCTCTTCAATCTTTACATGCCCAGCTGCAAAAACTGAAACAATCACTTGGTCTCATAAGCAGAGGCTGCCTCCCCTACATGCCTGTCAACTCAGTGGGCTGATATCCTTTTTGGGAAAGGTGTATTTTTCCCAATAGGGTATGCTTGGGTACTTGAGCATGTACTGAGGAAAGATTTCTTTATGTTTCTTTGAATGGCTTGAATCATCCCAACCTCCTCCTTCTGCGAGGCAGAAGGAATTGCATCATTGCAAGCAGCACAGCCAGCAGCTCTTTCTCAGGGTGAAAATATCCCTGTCTATGTGCTGCCTTGATTCATAATATAAATATGGGTTGCTGTCTTTCACCTGTACTGGCCATTCTCCTGAGGCAGTGCTGCAGCTTGAGCTGCTCCAAAGGTTGAGAGACTTTAGATATAGTGCTGTACTTGCGATTCCTCTCACTCTTTCAAATGCTTGATCTTAGATCTCTGACTGTTACAATGCCACAATAGCTCAAAAAGACTGTTAGCTAGTCTATAAATCAGCTGGCTTCTTTCTTGTTCTTTGATTTGGCATTTCTCAGGGTGAGCTGGAATACCTGAAAAGTCAAAACCTTCACTTGAAAATGCTTTTTTTTTTTTTTCCAAGTCTGTTTCAGGTCACTTTTTTTCCTTCCCATTATGTGTTAATATCTGGGCTTTATTGAGATTCTTCTGTGTGTTTTTTTCTGGTTTCTTTAATTCAGAGCTTTATTCTTTATAGTCTTCTCTTAGCAGTCATGTAAATCAGTCATGAAAAAGTGTCTCACCTGCACTTTTAATTTTTAAACCAGATTTCTTTAAAAATTAAGGCTTATTTAGTCATTCTACCAGACTGTTATTTCTTCACCATAATAATTTTGAATCTTGGCCAATTTCAACTGTATAAAAATGGAGACGCACAATCTAAAAAATACTCTGTACCAATGAAAAAAGAGTAGTGGTTGCCAAAAAGTCAGGGCACACATACTAATATCCTCAAGAATGTAAAAGCCCACAAAATGAATTCAAAAGACTGTTTGGCCTGCCAGCTGGCCATTTAGCTCACATAGTAATCATCCAAACAGCACATATGTAGCTCCAAATCAACTGTAATACATGCTATCTCTTGCCCATCTTGTACCTAAAAAAAAAATGGGTGGAAGGAAAAGAAATAGAGAATGAAGAAAATTGAAAATGACATGAGGGTGAGGACATGGTGACGTAAGATACTGATTTCCTATGGTTGTAGAATGTGTATGAACCTGTTGGTGTAGAGCTTGCAGAATATTTGATTGACCAATCTGTATTTTTTGTTAGTGGCCTCTTTGTGGGCTACTTTTTCCCCATTTTTGTCCAGACACTCTAATGAGCCTATTAAGTTTTCCATATTTCCAGTTTCCACATGTGGGTTGCTATGGGTTATTTCATGTGGAAATACAGCATGCCTTGCCTGAGGTCCTTCCTAATTCCTGAAGCTTTTGTTTCTAGGAGCTGTCTTGTTTCCACACCACCACAGGTATGTACCTGGCTGGAGTGATGGTTGTGACCAAGCTTAATGTGTTATAATCCCCTCAGCATAAAGAGCTTGATGTTCCTGATATAAGTGGCCATCTTAGCAAGGATTCATCAGGAAGGAGTTGTTTCCCAGGGGTAGCGGAGCTGAGCAGGACCCCAGTGTGGTGGCAGGGCAGGGCAAGTATGGCTCCTGATGTGTCAAACCTCAAGGTCCTTGAGAGTGGCCAGGGCCATCCAACAGCCCTATGAATCTGGGAAAGTGAGAGGTCCAGCTAAGTATTCCACCCAGACAGGTGAGGTTAGGGCTGGAAAGGCCAGGCGTGTCGACAGCCCAGCCCAGGCCGTGCACGTGCAGCTCCTGAGGCCAAGCATGGAGGACCTGGGCCAAGGTCGCAGCACAGCCGATGCACCGCGCTCTGCGCCACTGGAGAGATGTCTTAGCAGAGAGGAAGCTCAACACCTTGGTGGGGTCTATGGACTGAGACCTCACAGCTGGAGATGATATTTAAACTAATGCGAAATTGGGTTATTGATGTCTTTTCCCCATGTTGGTTTGTTTGTTTCTTAGTTTGTTTGGAGTTTTTTTGTGATCTCAATTTAAGTTTCATTAAAGGCATGGAATATTGGGTGGGAACAGCAAAACTAGGGCAGTGCCTCGCACTACTAGTTAAGCTGATCCATTCCCCACTTCCAGTGGGGTAAAGAGGAGAACCAAAAAAGGAAAAGAAAGGGTTGGGATAAGAACAGATTAATAATTGGAAATCATGATGATGGTGATGATGGTGATGATGATGATGATGATGATGAATGGCAGTAACAATATAGATACATCATTATTAAAAATTGTTCATATAATATTAATACTATATGATTATGATAATAATTAAACAGGTGTTGAAATCCCAGAGGTGATGAAGATTTTCACTGTGTGTAGAAACCTTTGCAACACGCCCTTCTGTTGCCTTATTGGAAGGTGACAGTTGTCATAAGGCTAACAGGTACAGCAAGATAAAAATATCACTTCTCATTTTGGCCAACATTTTCAAGGGCAGTAATTTCCATTGTAAATGGTGACATCTGACATACCTCATTTCCTGCAAATGTAGGATGTTAGTGTAAGATGGTGAAAAATGGGTCCTGTAAGGCTGATAATAGCCCTGTAGTTTATTGATAACCTTGAATGGGAGAGAGCTGGATATCTGAAGATGGATTTCTTTTTACCCTTTGCTCTTTTGGTTTTTCCATGTTAAAGTTCTGAGATCATAGAAAATTTCCAAACACAAATGTTACCAAGGAATCTCCAGCACCTCTTTTTTGGAATTAAAATATCACTGTGGTATATCACAGACAATCACACTTTTTGGTTTTGCTTTTAATTTGATTTTTGTGTTTTATTTTATATCTTTTTTTTATGAAACATCACTTTAGACAACATTGATTACAGCTGAATATATTTCACAAAACTTGATGCCCAGTTAGGGAAAAAACCCCAAACACCATTCATTTAAAACAGAGCTAACATTTTCATCTGTACTTTAGATTGAAGATCATCTGTCATGATATAATTTGTGTGTGTTCACAATCTTTCACCTGGCTGGTATTAAAGAAAGGTTCACAAAGACTTCACTTATTTGCTGTGTTTGTCTGTTTCCTTGTACAGAGATAGAAAATCATGAAGATGAAAGTTACAGCAACAATATCAGACATTCAATACCATTTTTTAAGGTGAATACGGGGTTAATAGCAGTCTTGCACTCAAACATCTCCATCATTCCATGTAAAAACATTTTTGTACTTAGATATTCTGAGTAATTGCCTTTAAGTATAAATGTATATGTGAGCAATCATACAGAAATAAAAGAGACTCACTTTAATAATCTTCCTAATAGATTGTGATAGACAATTTGAAGTAGCCTGAGATTGTTACAGTGTTTTAAATTCTCTGAAATTCTTTTTCACTGTGAAATGCCTGTGGATCAAAGAAGACTCAATGCCCCAGACAAAAGATCATGGAAAAATGCACTGTTCTTTTCCTTTTTTTCTTTTCAGCAGATTTAGAAACTATGAAAAGACCTTATTATTGAAGGAAACTCAAAGTCAGCACAAATCCTTGAACAAGCAATTTAATATTACACAAAATTATAGATGAACAAAAAAAGGTAGAAGAATTTGCAGTAAATATATACCTTCTGTTCAGATGGTGGGGAGGGATTTTTTCCTCTTTACTTTTTGTGGAAAAATTCTGAACAGTATGATAGTGCTTAGAAAGAGAGAGTGTAAGAGAAAATAAGACCAAATGCATCCTGGAAAATCCTTCAGCAATTTACAAAAGCAATTGCTAACTCATTTGTGTGTGCGTGTCAGTGTTTGTGTGCATTGTGTAAAGTGAAAAACATAAAAGAAATTACCTTGATCAGGAGTCAGTCTGGACCCTTCTGCATTCTAATTCAGCTGTTTCATCAGCTGATGCATTAAACATGCTGCTTTTCTGTGAAAATATCATTGTCAGCCTATCCTACTCTCTGAAAATAAAATCCTAGCAGCCTCTTCAATGGCCTACTCATATACTACTTAGCTAAATAACAGAAACATTTATAACATTAATGTATTCACTGTTCAATCTTCCTGGCTTTAATTAGCCATCTTGAAGACTGGGCATTACTCTTTGATTAAAAAGCATTTCCTGAAATGAGGGGAAAATCCTGTGGGAAACCCTGTTTCCACACTCATAATTTCTTCTTATGTTAATCAGGTCTTTGCAGTATGTGTTGACTACACTAAAGATAAAAGACACCAAAACAGACCAGACAGAAGGCAACATTTAAAAGAAATGTTTAATTAGCATCTATTATCTGCAAGCCTATATGATATCCCCATTTAGATACTACCATCACTTTAAAACTGTTACACCCCAGTTGAGTCTGTACCAAGCTGTCAGCTAAGTTGATTTATTCTTTACTTGCTTAAATTGAAAAATTATTTTGCTAAAAATGAGAAGTTATTTGTGAGCAGTGTTTTTGTTTGAAGTCCAAGTCCCATACATAATTAAGTTTGCAGCCAAGGATAGAATCCTTATTATACAGTATAAAAAGAACATTTTTCAGCAGCCAATTATCATGTTACCTATTTTGAAACAGAACCCTTTAGAGGAAATGTACCATTGAAACTATTCTGTGTGCTTGTTAAATAGCTATGGTCCTCAAATCAACAGAAATGAGTTAATCAAAAGGCATTCTAGAACCTTTGAAATTAATGGGAAGCTTCTACAGACTAAAATAAAGAATGTGTTTTACCCATGATGAAACACATTGATTTGTGTTCAAGTGTCTGTTCTTCAGCATATCAAAAAAAATGTGCTGAATTTGTTGCTTAAGGGAACCGCAAAATGGGCAGGTATTCAAGAACCTTTGAATAAAAGAGTACTTGCTAGTACTGTATTAGGACTCATTGAAGAGTACGGTTGCTGAGCAAACTTAAGAAGACATGAAAAGACAGAACTAGAATGTGGCTTGCATCAACTGTTACAGATTTCCTGGTCATAAACTTTATGAGGTCATAAACAGAGGATCACTGACCATTCAGTCCCACTTTTTCAAAAAGACCTACACTCTGGAAAATGAGTCTTCAGCCGACTGTGTACTCCCGCATATGTGTGTATGAAGTTCCTCCTTCCTGCAGGATATAGCTTCTCAGGGCAGTGAACTCAGCCATGCAACACTGCATTTCTCTCCAGGCCTTGACTTAGCACTTCTGGTTGATATCAGCCAGTGTAGATGATGGTTTGGATATTTTAAAAATTGTTTGGGCACTGCAAGTAATCTGGAATATCAGAACAAAAGGCAGCAGTATAGAAACTGGAGCACATCTAGTCTCCACGTCTGAAGGAAGAGAGCAATAAAATTCACATGTTATCAGCCTAGTGGATCCAGAACAAGAAGAATGTTGTGCTTTAAATTCCAACTAGATTTCAAACCTGATGGGACAAGAAGTGCAGAGACTACACTTCCCTTGCTGCACTCCAACAAAACCTTTCTCCTCCTTAGCGAATTTAAATCATACGGTATTTTTTTCACCTTCCCAGTTCTGACTGCTGATTACAAATAATACAAGTAACATTTTTTATGCATATACCTAAGTTTCATAGTCTCAGAGTTCTGATGTGTTTTTCACAGGATGTGTGAAAAGCAGTAAGAAAACACAATATTTCAAATTCTTGTGACCGTTCATGGTGACCAGAAAAGATGCATATTCTTTCAAGGGACAGAACCTCTTTCATATTCACTCAAAAAGAAAAAATAAACTGGTTAATTTATTTCATTAATGACCAGAGATTTCTGAGGAGCAAAAACCAGAACACATCCTGAAAGATCTCATTTGGAAAATGAAAACAGAAGTTTGTGTCTGCTTTCTGGTGCCCTTTATTCTCAATAGCATGATAAAAAGAAATTATGTTTTTCATGTTAAGGACCTTGCATGTCTATAAAGAATGGATTCTTATTGCACACAAAATCAATTTGTATCTGTAAACTGTTATTTAACAACTTCTTTTGTAAATTTGAATCAATGTTAATGGATATGTGGCAACACCAAACAAAAATAAAAACAGTGAGCTGAATTTCCTACTACCTGCTACTGTTTGAACGTGTTTTGCAAAAACAAGGTAGCACACTAGCAAATTACATTAGTTGCTACAAATACATCAAAAATAGAAATGGTTTAAACCTGCACGAAAGAAGGAAATAAAATTTTACGTGTTGTAATGTAAGTGAGGCAAGTGATGGCACTTTTGTGCTTCCTCAGCATGCATATAAATCACTACACAGAACTTGGTGCAGACACAAACTGGAGTTCTGCCATGCCTCCCTGCTATGCTAATATAACTTAGGAAGCTCAACTGGTCTTCAGGGAACAGGCCATTTGCATCATTCTGAAAGCTTTTGTCATCCTATTTCAACCTTACGCAAATTAAAATTGAGGCCTACATATTCAATAGGATCCCTTACTGGCCTAAAATAAAATCCAAGGAACATGCAGTATATTTTCAAGTTGTGAGATACTGCAGTTGTTGCTGGTATTCTCTTACTTGATACTTATTGTTAATTCAACCTTAGAATGATAGGAAAACTGGTAAAATTGCTTTGCATATATTTCATTATACTGTTCCCAGGTAGCTCAGATGCTTCAGCGACTGCTTAGAGCAAATTGTTTTCCCTGAGGTTGTATGGAACAATAGTAGCAGAGTTTTCTAGGGTTTATAAAATTATTTACTGTATATAGGAAAATAAAATGTAGTTTCAAGCCTAGAAAGCTGAATTTTCATAATGTCATATTGTGAGGCCAAACCTAATGATCATGTATCAAAACCTATTCTAAAAGACTAAAGATTTAGGAAAACTGAGCCTAGCTGCTGCTTGTTCATAAATGGAACAGTGATATAGTCTCAGATAATGAAACACTAAACAAAATCTGTAATAAAAAGTAGTTATTTTCAGTGTTTGAGTAGTTTTCCTTTCTTTAGACAATTGTATTCCCAGTTAGAAATGTCTAAGGCATTGAGTACTAAGCACTGCAAACTAGAGTCAAGTCCGCCCTTTAAAAGGAATATTAACACACTTAGCCTTTATTCTGCTTATGAGATCCATACAGTTTTCCCTCTTGGCGTATTACTATTTGTCTCTGGTTTGTTTATAAATTAACTCTTTTGTTTGTATGTTCTAATACTAATGATGTCTGCATTAGGTACCATTATCTGTAATACTATTCATGTGCATTTCTTATTCAACCAGTAATATGTAGGCAGATTGATAATGACTGATCAGGTCAGTCTTATTACAGTTTATCTATTTCTTACTGGACAACTTTCACATTTTCAGGAGTACATTTCAAATGTTAAATCAGTATTTTCATATAAGTGAGTTTAAATGTGAATTTACAGGAAACCTGTGAATTAACCTCAGTGGAAAAGAAAAACCCATCCAAATCACATGCAATTGCAGTGAGCAGTAGCTACCGTCCTTTAGCAGCTGAAGGAAAAAAACCTCATCAGTCCTGATTCTGAAATAAGCCCCACATGTGATGGCACGTGGTGATGCTGGCACCTACATAGGCCTCCAAAGGTGATCTGCTCCTGTTGTGGTTGTAGCAGCATTAACATCATAATCCATAATTTAGTTATGTTTACTCATTAACTCACACATGAATCATTTGCCTGTTGCAATCTTCAGAAATGAAATGGGCTTAGTGTTCTCCGTGAAGCATACTGAAGACAAACAAACAGAAAATCTGTTTTCATTAATAGAGCTGCCAAATTTTGTTCATATTGACTTTCAAGGATCATATTTCTCTTATTTTGCAATTATTTAAACACCTGCAGAGATGAGCTGGTTGCAACATGAAATATGAAGTTGTTTTAATTCACAGGTTTGGAAAAAGCAATATGTTTTCATATTAGGGAATATGTCTTGTTTATCTTTGTTCCAAAAATGCTATTTTCTCCAAATTTGAAAATTTCTTTTTCATTTCATTTCATCTGTTTTTTTAATAAATAGAAATTACCACTGTCCACAGCTTTTATTTTAATGGGGGTTTTTTCTCTTCCTTTTTGCTCTTTATTGCATTTCAAGTTCATGTATGGAAATATTTTGAAACAAATAAGTAAATTACCAGCAAAGCTTCATCTCTCATGTTTAAACATTTCAAATGTTTTCTAAAAAGGGAGAGTTTAGTTTTTCATTTTCCTGATAATTTAGTTTCCTATATTTTAAGAAAAAAAATCTAAGATACCTTTTTTTAATTCCTTTTTATGGATCTAAACATCAATTCTTCTTCATTAATTGAAAAAGCTTTACTTGCTAGGATACACAGCTTTCTGTATAGTGTTTCTTATCCAATAAATACTCAAAATACTGTATTATTCAATTTCTTTTCTCAACACTTCCCTTGATAACTGCCTGCAATTTTAAACTCAAATTGCATTTTTCCAGGATGATGGGAGTGGCAAGTTTTATACAAAAAAAGGATGAGAACTTCTAGTGCTTTTGAGGAGGGTTGTGGGAGAGTTCTTCTTTTTTTTTTCCTTTTGTTCTCATGGCAGTATTGACTATTCTAATAACTTGGGAAATACTAACCTCCCACCTTGAAGAAATAGTGATGATTAAACAGCGATCCAAAGAGATCTTTGAAATTGTTTACAATTTGTTTTGGATGTGTTCATAACTATTTCCTACTAAAGAGAATCATGACACAGATTCTAAAGAAAAACTGATAAAGCACTCTTATTTCTACTTACATAGAGAAATCCCCAGTGAAGCTTCAGCTATGCCTAAGAATGGATGTGGTTCAAAAGTGATCTTATCTAGCAGCTCATTTTTACAGTATTTGGCACAATCAATCAACTGAAATTTAGAAAAACTCATTGCAACTTGTAGAGGGTGTGAAAATGGCTTACTATGACCTCCCTGGAGTGGCATATTTGCTATGACATTGCTAAGGGTCTGTAAAAACTGATGAGCTACTATAGATATTTATTCCTTACTTTCCATATGTTTCCTTGTGTCCAACAAGAAGGAAGTGAAGACTCCCTATGTCCCCTGCCAAGGTAATGTTTTTAAACTTTTTTTTAAACTCAATTAATGTTTTTTAGGAGAAAATGTTTGAATGAGCTCATTGCAGGGAACTCCATACATCTTATCCCATTTATTTCCTAATCTCACAAAATGGAGGTGCAGAGCTGTTATATTTACTTTGTAATCAGGCAGAGAGTGTCAGACTATGATTTGGATCTTGTCTGAATATTTTCTATTATTCACCTTATTTAATAAACCGTCACTTGAAAGAGGGAATGATAAGCTTTCACACAATGTATCAGAGGAATGCTGTGCCTTCTCCCTTTATTATTCATGGTACATTTGAAGTTAATGAAGCGTAACCTCTGAGCTGATATTTTTATAGATGAAAGAGACATCATGTTACATATTCTATTTTTTTCATCAGCATCTCTGTAACCAACACAAAACACAATTGCCTTGCACTTAATATCTGACTATTGATGGGCATTCTTGCTGATGTCTTTTCTAATAGCCTTCTATTTTCTCTATATTTCAGTTTCTAACTATGAATGAAAGGACAAGGGTGAAATGGATGGAGAATAGTAGTATATTTTAATTAAACTTTATTGTGGACGTAGTCCTGACCGATCTTTTTTTTTCTACATTTTCATTTTTTCCCTCCATATCATATGATGCTTTTCTTTCCTCACCCTTTTTTTTCTTCTTTAAGAACTGTATCGTCAACCAGCATGAATGTTACGACTGTGAACAAAGAGCCCACCCAGATAATAACTTCAGGTAGAAGTCCAGTTTCACAGCATACAAATCTGTTTCATATATTAAAAGAAATCAAAAAGAAAAATGCATGACATAACAAGAACAATAAAATGATGATTGCCATGCTAGTATGAGGCCAAGAATATGGTTTAAGCAAATTGTACCTTAGGGCATGTATTTTTGTAGGGGAATATTGTATTATCCTTGTTTGTGGAGGAAATAAATAATTATACTTTTAAATTTCAATCCTCATTAATAAAAGATAGTAAAAATATTATAAGCTGCTGCAATGATTTCTTAATTATATAAGTTCTGCTAGAGAGAATTATGTAATGGCATTTTCTCAAGAAACAACTCCAGAAACCCCTGCCTCTGTGCACAGTAAAACTTGTCCCGTAGAACATGCCTACACAATAACAAGGACAGGGCAGATTTGACTCCAATTTTCTTCTTGGATGTTGCTGGAGATACAACAATGGAGAAATGGACCTTTGCACTGGCCTGACATGGTCATTCTTTTGACCTTAAACCAAATTCTACCATGGAAAATGCCAAAAGAGCATTGAAGAACATTTGCAGTAAAGGAAATATGCTGCCAATTTTAGAGATGAATCAAACTGCATTTCATTCAGATTTTCTAATAACATGTCTGGTTTTAGGGCATATCTGTTAAAAGTGAAAAATAGGTGAACCACACAGGTGAACCACAGGTAATGACCCTCCAACTCTTTGATGCTGAATGGGATCTCAAGTTTTCCAGAAATTTCAGATAAAGAACTTTCTTTTTTTCTTCTTTCTTTTTTGTTTGCTTGTATGGGTTTGGAGTTTTGTTTTTTTGTGGGAGGCTTGGGGTTTTGATTTTTTCTTTCTTTTGTTGTTTTGCTTTTTCCATAAGCAAGCACAGTCAAAAAATTCAGAAGATTTCTAAAGCCACACATCATAGAAAGCAAATAAGGGGACAGTAACATTTCATACAGGATAAAATTAAAATCTGGTGAGTGAGACAGACTGGAAGTACAAATCTGAAAACAAGGCTCGCCTCTGTCAATTAAATGCTTGCAATTTGATTTTCTCTCTGATCTTGCTTCTAGCAATTCTAACAATAATGATATTTCCTTGACTTGCAGAAAACTTCACACATTCTGCCCATTCCACTTCCCTTTCTGTGTCTGTTTTCTATGTACTCCCAGTATCTGTTGATGCTACAGGCTCTGTACACTTGCTTGATCTATGCCCCCTCTATTTCCCCATCCTCTTCCCCTGAGTTTATTCCATAGGAATTTAGTGAGGTATTTTTAAAGTAAACATCCTTCTCGAGATCCACTTCACTTGGTGGGCAGCATCACATGTGGTGTGCACATAGCAACTGCTATACAAGTGCAGGCCAACAAACAGTCTGGCTGAGAAACAAAATTCAGTCTTTGCAATTCCATTCTTCTCTTACACCCAGGGCTATTATGTGTGTTCCCTTAGCAAGCTAACCTTGGTTTCTTGTCTCCTTATGAGTCATTCCAAAGTTAGAAGAGCAAGAAAAGCTGTTGAGGTGGGGTTTTTGTTTGTTTTTGTTCAGCTGGGGTTTTTTTGGGTAAAAGCACCAGACAGAAGATAAAGCAAAACACACATTTTTTTGGTTCTGAGACCTTGCATGTCTGTGAAGATGTTTATGTACCATTCTAGCTGCCTTGACTTTATTACATACTTCAATAGGAAGATTCTATGGCTATTAATAGCAAAAAAGAATATGAACAGTCTTTAAGAAAAGCCACCTTCTAGGAAAAAAAAGATTGAGGTTGCATACATAATTCCAAGACAGAATTTTAGTGGTTGCAAGGAGCATGTTTTCTCCAATGTGTATTTCTATGTCATTTATATCTACATGCTTTCAGTAATAAAAATCTAGTGTACTACTAGTTTTAACATAGCCAAACATAAAATAATGTACAGTTTGACTATTTTTGTTTCTTTTTGATACTCACGAGATACCGAACTGAGAACGTAAGATGGAAAAAAAACCCCAGCCACATATAAAGGAATGCATTGACTAATACAATGATAGGTCATATCAAATAAAATCATTGTCATTTTATGTTTTGGAGATGTCAGTTGTACTTACTTGATACTCATAATAGTTTCCTTTTATTTTCTTCTATTTTCACTCTCCTAGCACTCTTAAAGTATTTGATTCAGAGACTATTTGTTTTGGTTTTGCCTGTGCTTTTTGGTTGGTATATTTTAGGAAAAAATCCCTTTATAACTTCTGTGGTGACTGAAGTGTGGTTCGGAAGTTCAGAGTCTTACTAGTTTACAAGATCCATGATAAGTTTCATATGCAAATACATATGCATACATATACATTTATATTTACTTTCTCTCCATGAGGAGAATGAGAGATCCACGTATACTTTTTCTTCCCTCTAACTCATATATAAATTTACTATATGATGCTGTTTGGAGCAATATCAATCAATGAGCTACAAGTTTTACAAAACAAAATTGAATAGAAATGCTGCAAGCTATGTAATTTTGAATTTCAGTTCATAAGCCAACCAATTCAAAATTTTAAATAATTATTTATTTTTATTTTTCTGTTAGAATGTAGTAGTTTCTAAGACTCTGTACATGGATTTGGATATATGATATCTCCACGGTTACACTTAATATTAACTATAAACATCTCTCTCTCACCATTGATCAATATCCAGACAAAGACACAGAGAGAAAAAGAGAGATGCTTCATTTGACTGGAAAGTGAAAATGTTGTTCTTCAAGTTCATTTTATTTTCCTTTCTCTGTATTAGTCACAAAGGTATTATTTTGATTTTTGCAAATGGATGCAAACACCAGAGAGTAATAGACAGGAGAAACAGTAAATCCATGAACGCAAAGCAGCACTCTCTATTTCTGCAACATGTCTAATTGTTTTGTTAATGTGATTTGAAGAAGTAATTTCTTTCTAAGGCCTCAAGATTCTGGGCTGTGGTCTATTACATGTGTAAATTGTTATTTTGTACAAACACTTAAGGAAAAAAACTACATATTTTTTAACTATTAGCATTTTTTGAATAGTTATAGGCAAGACAGTTGTCAGCATTTTAGACAATCTCTTGGCAAAAAAAATGTGTTTATTTTGTCTAGTTTACTAGATGAGACAGAAATGGATGTAGAGTGATGGTAGTATTTTCTTTTTTACCTGTATGTTTTAATTAATTAATTAACCATATTGTGATTTCTGACATGATTTTGGCACTTTTTAAGAAAACACATTTTATAAAGATACTTCTTCAAAGTCTTTTTGATGCTTTGATTCCATATCAAGAAGAGTTTGAGGGCTCACAGAACACTCAGCGTTGCACATCTGCATAGAGTGAACATCAGCAAAATATGTTTTTTTCAGGTCACTGGAATATTTCATGACCAATTCCATAAAATTATGCATAAAATTCTCATTTCACTCAAGGTGTCAATATAATCCACAGAAATGGGCAAGTAATGGACACTGGTGGATTACCCGACTTCTCATGGGTAATGTGCATTTTGTGCAGATATTATTTCTCCATACTGAGAGATGAAATGGCAGATCTATGAGCAATATAGCTAAATAACTTTGAAGATTATCAATTATGATAAAATATTTTAAATAATAATATTTATTTATTTAATAAAATGTAATATAAATTTT
>VXAZ01006403.1:45679-83001 GCA_013399875.1 Gymnorhina tibicen
TTACGTGTGAAAGTTCTAAGAGACAGAAAATTAGTGACATGATGAAATACTGGATTTTTTGTCTCCTATCCTTTCAGCTCCCTTCCTGCCTTTCTCCTTGCCTTTCTTCCTCCCTCTCTTCCTGCCTTTCTCCTTACTGCTTTTCTTTTTTCCCTCTTTTTTACAAAGGTTTGGTACACCCAGGAATAAGACCATATGCAAAAAATCTTCATACTAAGACTTGCAGCCTGAAAAATAGAGCTATTACTTCTGCTTCTCTCCAGGATACAGCGATGCTCTAAAACTTCCTCACACACTATCTGATTCTGTTCCAGTGTCTACACTGTGAATTTCAAACACAATAGCTTTTCTAGCTCCATGCTATCTTCCAGACCATATAGTTCTGGAAGATTTGAGACTTATTGCTTTGTCTGGAGCTGTTTTTAATGTAAAAAAGAGCTTCAGTTAAATGTGCCCAGAAAATATAAAGTCTACTCCAAGGATAGTAGTAAGGTATTGCTAATGTCTCTGACATTTCCTTTGGACTGCTTGGGGGAAAACAAACTGAAATTTCACTTACCATGGGAATTAATATGGCATTCTCCTCTTCCTTCTCAAGATTCTTCAATAATGTTGATGTCATTCTCCATTTCTCAGACACTTTTGATTTCAGTGAAAATGCAAAAAAAAAGTGACTTAATGAGCAAATGATCCAAGTTGGAAAACATGTGAAGTATTTTGAGACTTTATGAAAGAATAAACTGTAGAAACATATATTATGCATACTAATCAAAGTTCTCTCATTGAGCATATCCTTCATTTGGGCAGTAGATAGATGTGATAGTAGGAGACTGATGACATTCTCTTGTGATGAATGCACAAAAAACAATGGACCTCCCTGTCTCAGTGATGAAAAAAGATTTTTTTTTCTTTCACAGGCTATTAACATTTTACATTTGAGCAGGTGCAAGTAAATACGATGGAAGAAGCTTCAGAGAAGCCCCAAATATCTTATCAAAATATCCCAAGTTGAACACCTGCTGTCAATTGCTTCCATTTGTCATGTGGTGAAGAAATGGTAAATCCTCCTTCTCTCTGCTAATAGAGTAATGGGATGTCCTGATATTAGATGGATAACATTTTAAATATACCAAAATGCAGGAAAATGAGGTAAAGATATTTTACATTGATTTAAAAACTAGTTGGTTTAAATTTGAAAAAAAACATTTTAACAAACCCTTTTTTCTATAGCTTTCTTCTCTCCTGAGTCACTATGTATTTTCTGGTGAAGATGGCTCTGTCTGAATAGTGAGCAATTTATAAACACGCAACACGAGACAGAAAATCCCATAAAGTAAACAAACTATGAAGTTTCTCTACAGACAAGTTCTGTATTCTAGAATTTACTACTTAGTTTGTTATGATGGTAGACCTCTTCTAGGAACATATAGTTATTTTACATTTGAAATTAAATCTAGGCTCTCTGGACTGTAAGCTTATTGCTACCTCAGCTGGGGAACTTTGTACAATGACTTCCAAACTGTTTTCTCTCTCCTGCTTACCACAGGCTTTTGCATTATTTTGTTTGTTTAAGTGAAGGGTCTGATGTTTTCCATTCTTTAATCCCTTCTTGTACCAATAAGTCAATGACAACAGTCTGAGTGACTTTGAAATAACACACTAGGGAACAGCTAATCAGGGAAGCCAAGTCGTTGTCAGGAAGGAGATTTCAACATTAAGTTCACACAGCGTTATACACACTAAAGAGAGAAAAGCTCACATTCTGGAATTGAAATACAATAAAACTCATGCTTCTATTCCCTGTCCTGGGTGCACAAACCATTATGTTCATAAAATAATTGAAAATGTCACCGTCCTATGCACCGAGACTTGAATGAGTCAGAGTTCCAGATCCTTTAAAGTAAAATTCGGTGAATTCCAGACTAGGACATGACTAAAAAATTGTTATTTTGAGCTTGGAAGCCCAATTGTCAACCAGAGCTGGGAAGTACTAAATATTGCTGACCAGGCACAGTCCTAATCTGTGAACAAATAAGTTTTCAAGAGCATAAGCCCCACTGTGCTAAAACAGACTTACATTCACTCTCAGATGATAATGAAAGTCTAAAATCTACAACTTTTCTTAAGTGTTTCTTTGTTTATTATGTGCTGCCGAATCTAGTAGTCTTATATCCTTCAGGTGTGCATGTTTGCAAGTCCAACCAGGAGCAAAGCTGATCATGTAGCCCAAACAAGCACAATCACACATGACACTTTATATGTGTATTTACATACCTATATCAATCTACATATGTATTATATAGATATATGCCCAGTGATTGTAATAAATGCAGAAAAAAAAAAAAGGCTCACAAACATGAACAGGACTAACAACCTGATTCCCTCTTTGGCTGATCAGGATGACAGCTCATTAATAGGAAATACATATATTCAGACATAGCTGTGTATATATATGGGTAGGTATACATTTATACACGTGTATAGTGTGGGTCTATATATATATGTGCATAGGTACATATCCATATATATATATATATACATGTATGTATAGGTACACATGGGTATATATGGATACGGAGTGTGTATGTGAGAGGGGAGGGAGAGAGCTACCAGCACTTTTGTGAGGCAATGATGAACAGAGCTGATGAGCAGAGGATATGGACTGACATGACCAAGAGGTACCATACAATCAAGGAAACAGGGCTTAAACAGTCATCTCAAGAATTTGCCTGTAAGCAAGGACAAACCTACCAGGCACCTTTATAGGAAAAACACCCAGACCCTTTCCCAAGCATTAGCATACTGATCTCTGAAGTGCCCACACGCCAGTATGCACAGCACGGGGAATAAATAGCAGGAACTAGGTATCTGTGTGGAGTTACAGGGTTACTTGCTGCAACTTGTGGGATGTTGCTGGGATCGCAGAGATGTAATGGGATAACTGGCATGACTGGATGGCTGCAATGGATAGATACAGGCTCTTTAGGAGCAATTTCCCATGGAGACATGTGCCCCCAGATGACCTGCAGACACTGCAGTCTCTCCGGTTGCTGGTGCTCTGGAACACACCTGTGGTTCCACACCCATGGCTGGTACAAGCACACTCACTGGCAGAACCACGTCAACCAGGAAATACTCAGAAGGTCTAAAGCTGTATGCTGAATGGAACCATATTTACACACACACACACACACAGAGGTATAGACATATATATATACACTCAAAAAAAGGACAGACCAAGTCTGAGAAAGCATGACAGGCCATGCTGAGCAGTACAGGGCATGGATCCACAAACACACTGCCCAGCCTCTTTTCACACACCTTCAGACACTCATTCTCTTGCTCTCTATTTTCCTATGCTTTTTCATCACAAAAACACCTTCATCCCCCCCATTTTTCCACCTCTGCTCCTGTACCTACATATGTCATAACAAATCTTTGGCAATCCCAAAGGGATCCTTCCTCCATCTGATAATGTGTCACATGTACCTCTAGGCAATAAACGGTTCAATTTTTATGGGGACGTGCTCCAGAAAAGGATTTTTCCTCATAGATTTTACACTTTGAGTAGTTGCAACAGACTCAAGCGAGATCCTACATTTAAAAATCTTTTTCCATGCCTATGAAAGATTTCCTAATGAATCCTGGATGCCTGTACCAAACCTGCATTGATGTGTCTTTGAACCATTCCCTTGTATCTTATCACTTAATTTCAGGGAGAGGAGATCAGCACTTCCCTCTTTATTTCTCCTCCTCAGGAAGCTGCAGACAGTGATGAAGTAAAATGCTTGTCAATGCAGAATTAAGTAGAATCAGCATTTTATTTTACATAATTTTCTTTCACGTAATTTTGACATCTTTTGCATGGGGCTTTATGAGTGTTTGATAATTTCTTATACAAGCTGGTTATGACAGGAACGTCAAATGGTCAATGTTTATGGGCTCTGTTCTTCAGAGTCAGCTGAAGAACTATCAAGAGATATGATGATTCAACGGAACACATGTAAGTATACCTATACACGTATAGGTACAGTATGTATGCACTTGCACATGTACGTATGGTCTTATTCAGGATAACTCCTCAAATAAAAAACTCAGAAAGACAGATCAAAAAACAAAAGGTCTTTAAGCAAGTCTTCATTGCTGCTTTTCAAACTTCCTTTTCTCTAGAATCAAGGCAACTTTTGTTGGGGCTGTTCCCTCTGGATATTTATCTCTAACACTGAGACAACTGCTTTATAATGATAACAGGCCGCAAAAGAGAAAGTATAAATATCTTTTTATATTAATCTAAATGGATTTCTTTTCTGATACCTTCATTTTCTTCTATTGTATATTTGTAAACCGAAAGATAAGACAAGAACCTGCAAAAAAACCCCATCAGCTGCAACTAAATCACAGGTGATTTAATCAAACTATCCTTACCTTCAACAAGAGCAGCGCCCTGCAGTTCTTTCCTAAATTGAGCTTTTCAACCCAGCCCATACATTTCATGCTAAATAGACAGAAGTTTCCCTTTTTCTTGCTCTTTTGCCTTTCTTGTGAATGCTTGAATTTCAGCTTACTGTGCTGAAAATGGGAAGTTGCTTTCTACTCCACAAAATCTGTTCTATGTCAAGGGAAGTTTTCAGTCAAGCAAAATCTTCCTGTCAACAGAACTCTTCCTACTATTTCTCCTAATGCCTTAGGAAGTGACTGACTACTATATCTGCAACTGAGACATGAGGATCCAGTGCCGCACCCTGCTAATATGACAATAAATAGTTTTACCATTCACTGAAGTGGGAGTAGGTGCAGTAGGTTTAGGTGGAGAAAATTTACTCTTGCTTAAACCAAAATTTATGCCTATATTGGTCTGTTGTCATATACAGATGATTTTTCACATTCTTACTTTCTGTTATCAACAGATTAAAAAATTGACATGATAGTTTGCTAACAAAGATTATTTCTGCCTGACCTCTTTGTCAAATTTTGTTTAAGACATAGTATTATTTCTTGCAACATCAACTAACAGGGCTTGTTTTTTCTTGTTTTGCTGATATTAAACACAAATGATTCATATTTGCAAGAGTTATACTTTCAAAATAATAGGAATTACTTATCAAAGAATGAAAATAACCCTCAAAAAGTAAATTTTCAATTTTTTTTAATTTTGCTGACACATTTCCTTTGATATTGATCAGGATTACTCATCTGATAGAAAAAAATGGCTGATCAAAACTTTGTTCCCTGTCCTAGGCTTATAGCAATAGACTGAAACATGAGTTAAGACCTCAAGTTTTAGAATACCTTAAATTCTACTCTCGGAGAAGTTAGATTTCACAGTGTCAGAGGGATAATTTTTGCTCAGCTTTTATGTAATGAAATGTAGTCTATATGTGCAATTTCCTGTAGTTTCTCTAAAAACAAGGAGAAATTGTATTTCCTGTGTTATTCTTATTCAGCTACTTGTCTTCTGACAAATAGAAGAAAACTGTGCAAGGTTACAACTATGAAAAAGTCCAAGTTAGGAGGAAAATCCCTAAAGGCACCAAAAAAGAAAATATGAGGCCATAACTATAGTGATTCGAAGTGTTCTGAAGCTTTAGCTATTATGAGTTTCCCACCTGAAATCACCTTTTTTTATACCCCCTCATCTTATGGTTACAAAAACTTAGTAAGGTAATTTAGTTCTTGCAGAACTCATAATCAAAAAGGAAAGGACTATTTCACAGATCTGCAACAGAAATATGAAATAATATATAAACAGTACCCACACAACATTGAACAGAAATTAAGCTATTGAACTGTTTTCATGAACTTAAAAATTAACTGTTGAATCACAATATTTTAAGATTTTACTAAATCAAACAGTTCCAGCATATTCTTCTGATAAAATTTAATGAAAAATGGTAGTTTTTAAAAAATGAAATATCATTAATGCTTCCCTGTGTTAAATGCGGGAGCATATGAACAGCGACTGAAAGCAAGACTATTCTTGTGGAAACTTAGGAAGTAGTTTTGTACACTTTCAGCTTAGTTGGAAGTTGTTTTCTCTTTCTTCTTTGCAGCCAGGAATCTAGAAGTCTTGGACAAAGTCATCCCCAAGGCCGTGGACTTGCCTTGGAAGGACTGGTACAGAATACTACCCCTGAAGCACAGAATTTACCCTGTTCCATTTCAAATTCAGTGCCTTCTTTCAAACAGTTTGGGTAGCCAAAGCATTTGTGCAGTATATAGAAAAACACTATAAAGAAGAGCAAGAACTTGTACAAAGTATCTTAGATCAAATGAAGAGATGCTAAAAGACAGAATAAGAGCTGTTCTACAGAGACCTGATGTGCTATCGCTGTGATACTCTGCAAAACCGTCTACTGGAGGAAAGGGAGGTAGGCTGGCCGAGAGCAATAAAAAAACACAACATGATTTTATATTCCTAAGTGGGCAATAGACCCAGCAGGGAAGCACCATAAAAGTGCAGCACAAGGTTCAGTAACTGATTAGACAGTAGTAAGCAGGCAGGTTGTTACCATATGATAGGAAGCTATTATGGGAGATTATTCTATTTAATTTCATTTCACATTTTATTAAAATGTTCCATAGACAATAAAGCAGATATTATTACATGAGAGATTTTAAATTGCTCTGATCTCACAGGTAAATGTGTTTTAGGCATTTTAAGTAGTCTTTCTTTTTCTGATTGTGTTTGTAGGTAGAACAATAATTATTGTCTCTCTACATTAAATGCTTTTTAGATATTTATCATGAAAGTATGACACTTAACTCTTCAGCATAACTCCCAAGCTCCCATAGAAATGAATTTTGCCTTATGTTTAAAGGAAGATACTGGTGTAGTGTAGTAAACAGTAATATTTTGGATAACATGACAAGTATCATATTTTTTCAACTGAAGCATGTTTCTCATCTCACCCAATCTGGACAATGAGAATATACTATGAGCAAAATAGCATAGTTAAGAATGATGAGTGATCCAAAGTTTTGACAGAATTCAAGTCAAGCTACTTTTAAGTATACTGTTTTTAAAATGTAGATTAATTTCAAATCTGGACCATTTTAAAACAGAGGTTTTTTAACTTTCTCTGGGCCAGAGAACTATGATACAAATCTAATTAACAGGGAATAAATTACTGCAAATAAAGTAATCTATTATTAGGAGACAAAAGTTATTCAGAAAGAATTCTACTCACCTAATATTTCTGGCTTGGCCTCTATTTTGCTTACTAGTAAAATTTATATGATCTATATCACACTTCTTTTTATTTTTTTCCCTACATTTATAAGTGAGTCTAAAATGGCCCAAAACAGAGTGAAATGCAATCTCATGACACAGTGTAGTCTCTCTCTTCAATTGGTTTCTGTAAGCACAGACATTGAAAGCACAAGATAGCACTGCTCTAGATCGCATTTAAAGGAAAAATAAATCCATTGTTAGTGTCTGTCTCTGTAAGAACCCTCCCTTTATTACATTCCAGCTTTCCTAAACCAATACCTAAAACTTCTAATCTGAATTCTACAGTACAGAAACTTGAAACCTGAATATTAACCATGGTAGCTTTGTGGGTTCCACAGTATTAAAAATTTTATCTTGTATTTACATCACATATTTACAAAACATTTTGTTTATGTTTTCCAGCTGTAACATAAATAAAATAACACTGGAATACCTGTCTGATTAAGGAAAAGACAGAAATTAGTTGCTTACACTTTCTGAACAAACAGTAAGAAATTAGTTGTTGGAAATGTCATTCTTGCTCCTTGAAAATAGATCTCTGTACCAGGACAATATCCATTTCTATTCTGCATGGAACAGTGAAGAACTCTCTAGATGTGGAATTATGGAGTGAATTTTTTTGTTCTGTCAAGACTTTACCATGAATCAGTGCTTGTCTTTAGAAAGAGAGGTGGAGTATTTTGAGGTTATGCTCATAAACCTCATATATATAAAAATTTGATAATTCTTTCTATGGAAAGTGAATTGATTGGAAAAAGCAGAAGGCTTTGCTCTGACGCTTCGCACATCTCTGAAAATAAAATCCAAATTGAACCTTCCAAAGGATCTGAAATATTTGGAAAACTTTCCTTTACCTGTCCTTCAGAAATTAGTCACATTGTGCTTCTGGCACAAAAAATCATTTCTGTTTTTGTGCCAGAAGTGCAATGTGACTAATTTTCGGGACCTCCTGTGCCAAATGTGCTTAATCAAATTATAACATACTCCTGTGATTCAATTAGAGTAACGGTAGCTGTGCAAAATCATGGTAAAAATAAATAGAAATTTTTTTTTTAACTTGTATGAAAGTGTATGAACAATTGTGGGTTGTGTTTTTACTGTAACAACAATCAGCCCATTGCATAAACATACACATGCAAGAGAGTGTATTTGCAGAATGCATTTGCAAAATCTCCTACCTCACGAAATGCATTATTTTTCCCTCTAAAATTAACCAGTCTGGATATAAATAAAAATATTTTCTTTGTGCATGTGTAGATGTGTGGGGGTTTGACACCCATTAAGCGCCAAGCAACACGGAAGACTATTCACTTATTTGCCTCTGCTACAGCTGAGCAGAGGAGGGGAACTCAAAACTTCATTTTCATGAGGTGAAATAAGGGTTATTAAGGAAAAGGGAAAACTTCAAGGCAAAACAGGTCCAAACTTAAGTAGTATGAAGATTTATTAGTAACAAATAAAAGTAAAAAGTGTAACAAGAAACCAAAGCAAACTTTCAAAACACCTTTCTTCCTGAATCCTCCCTCTTTCCACTAACTGCACAAGGAAACAAACATGGGGTTTTGCTCAGTATTTCATTTCTTAGGAGTCTTTCTTTATGTTTAAGGAGAAAAGTTTCTTCTGCTGTGCCGTGGGATCCTCCCACGGGAGATACTTCTCTGAGAACTTTTCTAGCATGGTTTTAACTTTCACAAGCAACAGCCCGAATCTGCTGCACTGAAAATCCCTCCCACAAATCGCGCAGTCTTCCCACAACTGCCAGTATGGGTCGTAATAGTTCATGGGGTTTAGTCTTTTAAGGATGAGCTGCTCCAGCCCGGAAGCAAAGGTTCTGTTCTTCAATCTTTAAAAGCCTCTCAGCATCTGTGTGCTCTAGCGTGAGCACTCCTCTTCACAGGCTGGCAGTGGATCTCTGCACCTCCCCACGTACCTCAGTGAATTATAGGGAAAACAATTTGCTATGTTACAGTCCCCACCACGGCTTGCAGGGGAATCTCAGCTCCAGCGCTGGGAGCACATTCCGCCCTCTCCATTCCCCCACCGACCTTGGTGCCACCAAGCTGGTTTTCCTCACATGATCTCCATTTTTCCTTTTTCTGTGACTTGGAAAAAGTCAGTGTCTGTAAGTTGAAGCTGAGAAGTTGGTCTTGTCCAGGCTCTGCATCAGGGGAGAGAGTTGCCCTGTCTCACTGCTGGCTGCGTGGTGTTTCTTGCTCCGTTCAGCAGGAGCCGCTCTGGCCTAAGGAGCCGGCCGGCACCGCGCGGGCCGCGGCGGCTCCAGGAGAATCTCGGCCGCGCAGTCCCGGCCTCAGTGGCAGGGGAGGCAGGTGAGTTTCCAGCCGCGCAGCTGCTCGTGGCACTGGGGTGGCTCCTCGCAGCAGCCTGGCCCTGGTCACTGCACCAGGAGGGCCCAGGGCCTCCCCCGCTTTGCCACCCCTCACAGGGGAACAGGAAAAGAGGAGTTTCCCACGATTTCTCCTTTCTTAAATATGTCAATCACAGAGGCATTACCAGCCTGTCCAATTGGTCTGGCAACCTGCCCATCAGCTACTGGCTCTGTGCCAGTCACAAGAGGTTTAGAGCAGCTGGGGTTTTTTTCTTTTTTTTCTCTGCCCCCAAAACCAAGGTTTGCTAAACCACCACAAGATGTCTAAAATCTAATTTTAAATTTGAAAAGTTATTTAGTAGATAACTATATGTAGTCTCATCTGAGAAAAAAGATGACCCATGGAAAAAGATAAATAAAAGTAATTTCTCATAGAACTTCCAAACATGCCATGATAAAAATTTTATATTATGTTTTCACAGGCAGGTATCAGCATAGTCAATGGAGTCATGATAGTCTGCACGAACAGAAGATTTGATCTGTCCTTTTTCTAAAAAACTTCAAAGGATATAATTTAATTTGTACCCCAAGCCAGCAACAATATATTCAGAACATGCAAGTAACTATCTTATTTTCACTGGTTCTACGGAAGTCTTCCATAGATGGAAACAACTGCAGCAAAAGAAATTTATAGTGGAGTATGTGTAAAAAGCAGAAGAATTTATGTGTTTTCTGTCCTAAGTTTAATTTCACTTTCTTCTCTCTGTTTTATGCAGTTCTTTTCATAATAATGGCTTGTTTTCTCTTACAGTTCTTCAAACTTTGAATCTACTCCCCTTTTTTTTAGTTCAGATTTCCTGCTGTCATTTTTCTATGGACTCTTCTTCCTCTTGCTCTTCTCACTACAAAATACAAGCCTAGGGGTGAAAAGACACTGGGAAAACATTGCCCTACATTTCACCTCAGCTTGGACTGCTTAGAGATTAACTAAGTAATGGTTCCAGGTCAGTAAAACAAAAACTTAAATATGGAGGGGGGACTGGGAGGGAAAACAATTCAAAATTCAGATATAAAAGGAAATATAACTGGGTCACTGATGGTATCCTTACATAATGGGGGAAGAAAATAAACATTCTCATTGGGGAGCAATTCATGGAGGTAAAAATCAATTTTTGTCAGCATATGACAATGCATATGCTTCCATTCTCCACATTCTCCTTCTCTTGTTTATTTTTTTCATCATTAAAAAAAAATCATAGAGAAAAAGAGGAAAGATGTTCGGCTGCTATTGCCAGTGTCATGTGAAAGAAGGGGGCTCATTATAAAGCATGTACTCATACAGAGGTTGAATGCACCTGAAAAAAGGTCCCACTTCTGTGTTGTCACCGGTTATGACTTAAAAGTAAGTGCAGAAGGATGGGTACAGGTTGGGAAAATGGAAGCAAAATAATTGAGACATGGAGAGATTTTAACCAAAGCTTCACTGACCAGACAGGCTTTGACCCACCCAAACCCTGAAACTTCTGCTTTGTATTGCTAGCGGCAAAGTAATTTATAATTTCAGATAAGCTGAAGATTTTAGGTATTGGACTAGATCTTGAGGTGGATCAGTTTCATGTGTATTCAAAATGTGAAGATACAAGGCTGTCTTTTAAACACACTGATATAACTTCATTGAGTGCTCAGGCCAAGAACACTTTAACTTTTATGCTTTTGCTTACTATTGGGTGCTTAGTGCAGTTTTGACAGGTAAAATTCATCAGTAGAGAGACAGATATTTACCAAAGCCTGAGATGCTGATCTGTACTAAAGACACAATCAAGCCATAGAGAAACCTTGCACTAAGACAGAGAGAATCTTCAGTTGCTATTGAAATTGTTTTAAAGGCCACCTTGTATTAGAAGGCTTAACAGAGATGAAGATGCATTGTGAAAGGAGTAGATACAGTGATTGCTTACCATTTTCTTTATTAGTCCAGGCTCTCAGAGAAAGCAATAACAGACATATCCAGGGCTGTGACCATGGTACATTCGGTTTTAATATGGAAGTGGCAACGGAGTTAATTATTTAATATTGGCTATTTAATTTTGTACGTATGTTTCCAGGCTCATCAGGGTGTGATTTCACAGCCATCCTTGCTTTATCATTTCTTGTTTCTCTTTAGACTATTTGCTCCAGCACTATTGAAAAGACAATTTAGGAGTATGGATTTCTTTCTTTTCCTCCTTGAAGGGTCTGTGATTATGCGGAGGTAACTATGCTGCTGTACTCTCAGTAGCTGTTTATATGATCAGGCTGCAGAAGGAAGACAAAGTAAAAAGACTATTTTAAGTCTTAGTAGAAAAGACTGCTTTTTGTAGCACCATAGCACCAGCCCCTTCCCCCCAAGGCAGATAAAAAATAGCACACACAGCCGATTTCCCTGATGACATGTATCTGGGAGGAAGTCTTTCTTGCTTACTTCTTGCTGTTCCCTTTGCTGGCCAGAATTATTTCATGTGCCCATGCAGCACAGCACAAGCAAGGAAAAACACTGACTGCTTCTGCCTAGTTGCACTCTCTAGTAGCTTCACCACAGGCTACTAAGACTTGGATATTCATCAACATAAGGCAGATAATCCTAAGCATGGAGACCCTCAAATGTGTTTGTCTTTTACCTGACAGGTCTTTTCTAGCCCATGTATCAGCATGTTCTGCTCCCTGTGTTTGAATGGCTACGTCAGAGAGCAGAAATGGCCGGAAGAAACCAGATCAGTTTCAGTATCACTCGGGACTGTTTGCTGTGTAACTGTTCATGAACTTTGTTGCAAAAGATGACTAAAGTAAATAACATTAACCTTGGATCCTACTCAAGATGCACTACTACAACATCCACAAAAATTCTGTTGAGGAGATTAGGACACAGTACATAAAATATCTATTTTCCGAAAACCTGGTTTTGCATTAAAAGTTCTGATGGATGATTTTTATTAAACATATTCTTTTTTACTTCACCTCACAGGAGCATCTACCAATCCTTTTGGGTAACTAACATTAGAATTCCTATATGCATTTTCAGATTTTTTCGGTTTTTGTTTCTTTCGGTGTTTTTTTTTGTTTTTTTGGGGTTTTTTTGGTTTTGGTTTTGGTTTTTTGTTTGTTTTTTTTTGGTTTTGTTGTTCTTGTTCTTGTTGTTTTCACAGTTTTTGTTTTTGTTTTTGTTTTGATTAATCAACCCTCTCAAGCAAATGAATTAGATTTAATAGGTTTAACTAAAAACAAGTTTAACTATGCATCTTCCACTAGTGTAAGCTGGATATAAAATATATAAATCAAACTACAACCAGAAAATGTTCATGGGAAACCAAATAATCAAGAAAAATTACCATTTTAAATACAGTTTTTCCAAAGGAGAGTGGGTGGGGGGGAGGGGGGAAATAAATATAAAATACAAAATGTTTGTTGTTTTGTATTATATATGATATCAGGTAAAGAGCAAGTACAAATATTTTTAATTTTTCACCAAGCACTGTGTGCAATACTATGAATTACCTAGCTAGCTAGCTAGTTTATTGTACTGCATAGTAGGCTAATGCAAAATCTGGGCACCTTTTCCTAATGCAGCTTTTTTTTCCTACATAAGTGAAAAATAGAAAAGCAATTTTCACAGCCGCCATCAGGTCCACCACAAAGTAGCAGGAGGGAGAAAAAAAAAAGCAGGCCAGAATAAAGTAGCCATAGATTTTACTAAACAAGAAAAAATATCCTATAGTTAATATTGCATCTTTACAAAAACCATTAAAGATGGAACCATTCTGTAAAACACGAAGTTAGCCATAAAAAGACATAGTTTCAAGGGGTACAAAAATAAATTATTACAGACATCACCACTAGACTGCTGCTCAACAGAACTGTAGTAGAACATTCATATGATAAAAGCAGGAACATCAGAAGGTTCTCGGTACACTCTGCTGCCAAATTAGGTTGGTAAGAATTTTTGGCATCTGGAACTGTAAATCTCAGATTTTAGTAATGATAATGTGAAGATAAGGGGTAAGGGTAAAGAATGTTTGCTTTCTGTCCCATTCAGAAGATCAAATTTATTGGATTACACAGTCCATTTTACCCTTAATTCTACACACCAGGCTCAGGCTTAACTTTTCTCCAATCTGCTGCCATAGCATGCTTATTTCCCTTCCATCCTCTTACAGCCTTCATCTTCCGCCAGAACATTCACTAGCAAAAAGCACTAAAAAGCTCCAGAGAATCCCAGGCCCTGGTGGGAAGCTCAATGCCATCTTCATTCTGATGATCACAGGAGACCTGAGCAGAGCCAAAAGTGTGACAACAGTAGGCAACAGAAGACAACTCTTGGCAAGGTTTACCAGTTTCTCTGCAACCTGCCTCTGCTTTGGCAGATTCAAATCCATATGTTTGATGTGTGCATCCCACGCACCCGGCTGTAGCCACCACTGCTGCATTTAAAAGTCACTTCCTGACTAGTGACTGTTTGTGTGGGGTTCTTTAGTGCTTTTTGTGGGCAAACCCAAACTGTCAGTTTTCTGAGTTTGTTCTTACAAGAAAGCAGAGGGTCACTGCATGTGGTAATCTATGCAGTAAGTGCCAACAAGTTACATATTTTTAGCCCTCCATGAAGGGCAAGTACCTTGTTTTTGATAATTACACAAGGTTTAGAATTTACATAATACCAAACAGCACTGAAAAATTCATTTGTTCGTGAAAAGTGATATTATTTTTCAAAAGCAAATTATATTGCCCTGTCGCTTTGTTTTGTAGGCCCTCATTTATGATAACATATAGGAATGTGAAGACCACAGACACATGGTAGTCTTCTGTGGATTCTGCTAGGAGTGCAGTATCACATTTATAGTACAAGAGTGTCTCAAAATCTTATCTATCACTGTTGTGATCCTGTAGACTAATAGAACATCTTTTCCTTCTACAGAAGAAGCTTTGCTTTCTAAATGAAATAACAGGAATGGACTACTCAAATTCATATACAAATTTGCTAGGAGATTCTCAAATTTGCTTACAGACAACAGCTGTGTACTGATTGCCATCAGCGCTGATACATGATCAAAGAAAAATGGGATGGAAACTGTGCTACAGAGCTTTTAATGTTAGATAAATGCAAATAAAATTTTCCAATAAACTTTTCCACTTTTTAAATCCAAGTCTAAATCTTTGGGGAAGTCAAAATGTCACATTTGTTCTGAATTGGAATCAATATTATTTTGGACTTTGTCATTTGCAGAAGAAGAAAGTACAGTTTTATCTGAAATTCACATTAGTCAATTAAGAGAGACCTGTGAACCTGTATCTCACACTGAAGATAACTTCTACGTCTCTGACAATGAAAAACTTTGATGAAAATCAAGTGCTTTGTTAAGTAACTGTAAGGTGTTTAATCATACCTTTATAATCCTTACAGTTGTATAAAGTTTTTGGATCATTCCATTCCTTCTAACTACAAGAAAAATGGGAAGGTTCAAAACCAGTACAGTACTTTCAGAGCAGGAATAGCAAACAGTATCTGGCTGAACTAACCTGGAGACAGAAAAAAATTCTAAGTAGGCATATGACACCCAAAATTGTGGAATATAGACAGTAGCACACTCATCTCATCCATCCTTCCAGTTGCCTTAACATATTCTTTGTCCTTCACAGAATACAGCAAAACTTCTTAGACAGATGAAAGATAATAGCTGGCAGGTTGTGTAGTAATTGATAAATGTAGTCTCTATCAATTAACTTCTGTATATGTATTTCACTGTTACAAAGGCCTACTTTCTTTTCCTTTTCTGTTCACCAACTATATGCTTAGCTGCCCTAATTTGTTAAGAATACTGAAAGCAATGTTTGACAACAAACACTTTTTTTCCATTAGAATATGGTTTTTAGGTCTTTTTTCTCCCATAAAAGAAAATATGGAGATTGCAATATAACACATTATCTCTGGAACTCAGGCAACTCATCATTACCCAGAACAGTTCTTAGCTATTTGAAGGAGTTTATGTTCCACCCCTTGTAAGGGGCAAAAAAAAAAGAAAAAATAAAAAGAAAAAAAAAGAGTTTAGTAAATGGTGGTTGTTAGTGACAGAGCTCCTGAGTACGATTTATCACTTCTTGAAATTAATGACCCAAGTCTGTTTTTATATTACATTAAGAGACTGACACCTACCAAGAGCTGTGGAAGAATATGCTTTTTTAAGACTTGTTAATTTAATTTATGCAAATTAATTGTCTGAGGTTTGAGAATGGATTGCAAAATTTTGTCATTTGGGCTTCTTTATTATAGAAGAGTCAGGTGTTGAAATTTTTTTAAAGCTGTGTTATTCTGTTCTCTGCTGGTGTAGCGTGGGCAGATTCTCACTTGTTAATTATACTGAGAGCACAGAAAAGGATGAAAAATCTTGACAGAAGAAAAGAATAAAATAATTTTCCCTCACATGCACTTAAGGTTCTGTCTTCATGTCTGTATGGGATCAACATCTTTCTTAAAGAACTATAGAATCAAAGAATGAATCTTGGAATTGTTTGGGTTGGAAAGGATCTTTAAAAGGACACTTCAGTCACTGGTGACTTTGCCAGACTGACATAATTTTTCAAATAGGATGGGGAGCACCTTAGCAACTATATCTGCCAGGTCCCTCAGGATTCAGAAATACACCTCATTGTGACCCCTCTCTTTAACTTATATATGTCCAGATTCCTGAAGTGGTCTCAGACCTGATGTCCTTCATGTTCTTCATGACCTTCATGTCCTGAATGTTCTTTATTCCTCAGCTAGTGAGTTGAGATTTAGGGATTTGGTAGATAGTGAAAACTGAGGCAAAGAAATTATTGAGTACCTCAGCCTTTTTCACGTCAGTGTCACTGGATACCCCATCCCGTTTATCAGGGAAAGTACAATGTAGTTTGTGTTCCTTTTCTGAGTAACATACCTGTAGAATATATTCTTAGAGTTCACATCCCTTGCCAAGTATATCTCTCTTTGTGCCTTGGTTTTCCTGATCCCTCAAACACCTTCAAACTACACCCTCAAACAGTATTGCTGTATTCTTCCAAGGACATGTGTCTGTAGCTCTACTGCCTACACATTTCCCTCTTATGCTTCTGTTTGGCCAGGGAGGCAGCCATGCTCATTTCCTGCCATCCCTGACTGATTTTTTGTACATGGGAATCAAGAGTTCTTGTGTTGTACAAAAAATGTTGTTAAGCAGCTCCAAGGTCTCCTCTCCTTCTTTATCCTGTAGGGCAGTTTTTCAGGTGGTTTTATCCTTTATTTCCTTAAACAGCTGAAAGTTTCTTCCCTTTAAGGTCTTTTTGCATACATATACTCCCTATATAATTCTTACAATGATCAAACCTGCAGTTTCCTTAATTTTGGCATTATGAGAGCAAAAGTGAGATATCATTTCTTTCAAAAAATAAGAGCTAGTGGCTACAGGATCACTAGATGACAAACACCAGATTCTATTACGTAAGTGAAATATGAAAAACATTGCAAGTAAGTTAATTGTTGGAACCTCTCTGAAAGAACACAAACAGTTCTCACATTTCTCTATTGAAATGAAGACTAGAAAAGCTGCATACAAAACAAGAAAGAATATGAAGTTCATGTTTGTGTATTGCACAGTTAATAACACCATTTGTGCTCATTTATTATTGTTCTCTTCATTTCTATGACTGACCTTAACATACTCATGTAGACCTACTCCCATAAGGAGACAGATTCATGTGCCACAGAGCAGATTACAAATCTCCCTGTCTATTGGGAAAATTTTACGTTTAAACAAGCAAGCAAGCTAAAACAAATGAAAAAACCCGTCCTTTAGGCTGTTCAGACTGCATCAAAATTTATTTACAGCCACATTTATTTCTTTGTATTGAGGAATACATTTGGTGCAGGCAGCTCAATGTGCAAACTGCAGAGCAAGCTGCAGATTGAGCTCTGGGGACGCAGGAGCCCGCGCCAAGGCAAGAGGCCGTGATCTGCTGACCCTTGGCATAACAAAGGGGACCTGGGGCTGGCTGAGAGACAGGACACGAAGAGACAGCAGGAGCTAAGGACTCAACTGGAAGAGCGAGACCTTCGCACACAGACTGTGAGGGTATAAAAAGCCACAGGGTTCCTTCATTCAGGGTCCCTCCTCAGAGGCACCAGCCCCAGCTGTTTCTGTGTTACTGCATTGTGAATAAATGACTTTATGGAACCAGGCATCTGCTGAGGGAAACCTGTGGCTGAATTGGTAAGGAAACCTGGTCTGACTGTGTGAGAGTGGGGCATTTACGGAGTCCACTGGGGCACCTGCCAGATCACAGAAGCTGCTGGCTGCAAAGAGGCCTCAGTCCCAGCACTGAAAGTCTGGTACTGGGAATGTGATTGCCAGAGTGACTCCTGAATGGTCAGACAGGGAAGTTTCCTTAACGTTTGTTCTTAGGAACCAAGAAAACCAAATTAGCTGTATTCGAATCATTTCTCCGTAAATCTAAAACTTTTTGCACTAGTGTTAAATACAGAAAAAAAAAAAAAAGAGAAAAAGGAATGAACAACTATTAATCAATATCCATTAAAAAAAAAAAGAAATTTTAAAAGCATTACAGTATGCGTCCTTAAGGTTCCAGACTAATATGAGAAGGTGATAAGGAACGGCAATAGATGAATATGCATGTTCATTGTCATAAAAAAGCCACGAACGCAATGAGCAGCTATGAGAGAAATTTCTGTTATGAATAATTGCAAGGGAGTATTACTAATTATAGAGAAAAATAAATGAATAAATACTGGGCAAAATGGCCACACACTACATATTCATCATTGAAGTGAATTTTAGGTATTGTGGGTGGGCTTTCAGATGCATTTAATAATGGTGCTGCCATGAAAGTTAGTAAGGATCTAATAGTAAAATGCTGAAGTGATGGATTTGAGCCAAAATTCGCCTTTTTATAAATCTTTTAGCACTACTGTGCAGAGAAAGTTTATTTTGACTCAGAACAGAAACATGTCTAAAGAAATTCCTGAAACTTAGCAGGAATCTGTAAACTGGGCTGTTCACTTCCTAAATACCAGCTAGGAGTGAAATAGGCTACGAATTTTCCTGAGGAGAGAAGGTGAAGCTTTCAGAAGAAGCAAGTAAAGACATGTTCAGGATCAGCAGGAGAAAAGTAAATAGTTTTCATGCCAAACAGAGGCAGATTAGCAAATAGCAAAGTCTAGAGAGAAGAAGAAGAAAAAAAAAGACATATTACTGGCAGAAAGCGTTAGATCTACATAACCAGACAGCAAAGAAGATTACCAAACATGATGGAAATTATTAAAAATGCTGTCATTATATTTTCCAATATCTGTTGAATAGGCAAGATGTATTTTAAAACAAAGCCAACCATTCAACACAAATGTTTTGTCAGCTTTCTCCCAGGCATTTGGAAGCCAGCCATCCCAGGAAAATAAAATATTCAAGACACAAATGTTTCCGTTGTCTACCCTGTACCAAATATCAAAACCACATGACTAATCGAGCAAGATCCCAACAGTTGTCTGATCAGATAAAACACTGGCAACAGAAAGCTGGTTTACTTTTTCTTAGATGACAGAAAGGAAACTGCAGGACACTTTCACATACCTCATTAAATCCTTTTGATAAAGCACCTTCAATATACCTGCTGAAATTTTACTCAGTCAAATAAATTATTAGGATACAGACACAATTGCCATGTACAGCACCACCATCAGGACATGCATTGCAGAGCCTGAAATAAGATGCTGCTTCGACTGGAATGCTTCAGAAAATAGGAATTGACAAGGAAGGTTGTAGAATATAGAAGCTCTAAATTATAAATGCTCAAGAGTAAGCTAATCAAATCCAAATTCATTCCACAATGCTGCAATATGGGTTCCCTTCCCATCCCTCCCCCCCAATGACTGCATGATAACAGACTCCTTATTTTCATTAATGCAATGCTACTGACTGGGGGAAGTTTACTCAACATTATGGTTGCAAATGTGAATAAAGTATTCAGTTCAAAGCCATTATTTTGTTAACCTGTTGCAGCAGCAACAGGGGTTATAAGTTTAACAGCCACAACTTGGTTAATGCAAGGAGAGAAATCTAAATTAGATTTGATAGACAGATCTTGTGTTGTAAGCTCCTTTGCAGCTGACTTTTTTTTTAAGCTTTTTTCTCTTTTTAACTGTACCTTGAGGGATGTACAGCATACATGCTCACGGAAAAAAATGCATTTAGAATCCATGCAAGAGAAAGTCAGAAGGGAGGACTGTTGTTTGAATGTGGAAATGGAAGTGCTGTCAAATACGTTTGAATAGAATTTCCATAAGACTTACAACACTTACAAATTATCAAGCACAAGAAAATGGAACCAAATTTTTCTGCTGGTCAAAAATGTTACACAAGTGCTCTAAAAAGCAGATGTCAGTTGACATTTCTCTGTGTCCAGGCTTATTGCAGACCACAGAGAGACAGTTAAGTCTCTCTTTTCCCTAAGAAAATTATTTTTAGAACCCATTGAACTGAGGATTGCTATGAATAAATTCATTAAGATTGTCACAGAGAGTGTTACATCTTTCTTATGTTCTTATACTCTTATGACTCTGTAAGAGACTACAACAAGACTAACTCCCCCTCTGCAAGTTCCACGGTGTCAGGAAAGACTAATTGATAACTGTGGTAGCAACATGTCTTAAACTGGTTATTTGACTTATATGGTGTACTGTCTGACAGTTTTCATTCTCAATGACCATTATGTTGGACATCTGGATCTCTGCTACCTTACTGCTTGAATAGATCACAGCGTAGTCTGTTATTCAGCCCTCTGGATAACTTGAATGACTAATAAACTACAGTTAGTGTATGTCTTTCTAGATAGGAAAGACTCAGATGTGTTAGCAGGTGAGATAAACTAAGTGGATAAAGAAAGGCTGCTATGACGGCACATCCAAATCAGTAAACGGAGCAGAGGTGTGAACTGAGGTTTAGACTCCCTGAAGACCAAAATAATTTCTTCAAATAATACCTCACCAGTGCTTGCTGATCTTGTTTACGTATGTACTTGTCTTGTTAGAGGAAAGACCTTGTAAAATAAAAACACGAAGGAAGAACACAGGCAGCCAGGGCTCTATGTGTTCAACACAAGCTAAAATTCTCAAGAAAGTCAATTTAGAAGCTACCATGGAGAACAATTGGCACCTATGAATGTGAACATTTAATGAGGCTGCTGGACGCTTAATTCACTGAAAAATTCAGTTAATGAAGAATCCTTGTTTCTTTGAAAAACAAACATTTAAAAGGTTGCTGTTTAAAATAGCATCTGTACGAGAAATTGACATATCCAACCTGCAGTGCATGCAAGTTGCATTTAATATGATTTTTCATCAACTTGATTTTAAAAATGAAATTAAGTTTAAATTTCACTTTTATGATATACTGGGTTTAGTTCCTTTAAGATTTTATTAAAATAATTTTATTTAAATTTAGTTCACTTACATCAGCACGTGTCACTAATTTTATGCTTGTAAGTATAAATATTGTCATACTTGTATAAACAAGGGTTGCAAGGATGGGTAAGATCCAAACATTTCTGCAAATATTTTGTTTCTAGTTTAACATTATTATTCTTGTGGGCTGAACCAATTTGCCATACGCAATTTGATTTTAAAAAATAGAGAATTATAGAACTATTGTTTTGTTCTAATACCATTTTTCACTATGTAAAAGATGGCAATATATACAAGAGTTTGTTTATGATCCATGTGAGATTTATTAAAGTATTATAAACAGAGTCACAGGATTTTAAATGTGTAGTTTAAAATTTGGGTTATAAAACCTTTCTGAAGCTTTTTACTAACTAAAAGATTTATTCAACAATAAACTGCTAATAAATATCTAAAGAAATCTCAAAATCACTTAAGCATATACTTTCATTTAAAAATCTATGTTCACGTTAAACACTTTTTTAACCTTTATGTAGCATTAGACTGTGTTTTAAATCCCTCTTCTGGGAGCAAAAGATTTTGCAGGGCCTGACAACCGCATGGGAAGAACGACACAACTGGGGCATCATATTCTCCACTCTCTTCTACACATTCAGCAGATCAGGGTGCTCACCTGTATCAAGGGAATTTGTGAATCACAGAGTTGCAGAATGGGTCAGGTTGGAAGGGACCACTGGGTCATCTGGTCCAACCTCCCTGCTCAAGTAGGGTCATCCCAGAGCACATTGCACAAGATTACATCCAGACAGTTCTTGAATGTCCCCAGTGAGGGAGACTCCACAGGCTCTCTAAGCAACCTGTTAAAGTGCTTGGTCATTGCAGGGTAAAGAAGTCCCTCCTCATGTTCAGGTGGAACATCCTGTGCATCAGTTTCTGCCTCTTGTCCTATTGCTTGACATCACTGAGCAGAGCCTGGGTCCATCCTCTCGGCACCCTCACTACAGATACTCACTGACACTGTTGAGGTCTCCTCTCAGTCATCTCTTCTCAAGTCTGAACAGGCCCAACTCTCTCAGCTTTTCCTTACAGGAGAGATGCTCCAGTCCCCAACTCATCTTTGTTGCTCTTTGCTGAACCCACTCCAGGAGCTCCATGTCTCTCTTGGACTGAGAAGCCCAGAACTGGACACAGCACTCCAGATGCAGCTCACCAGAGCTGAATAGAGGGGCGGGATCACCTCCCTCAACCTGCTGGCAATGCTCTTCCTAATGCAGCGCAGTACACCAGTGGTCTTCTTGGCCACAAGGGCACTGCTTGGCCACATAGACAATTTGCTGTCCACAGATATCTTGTCCTAGTCTGGTTGCATGTCAATCTTGTAAAACATAGCAGGACTATTTTTTTCAATTAATTATGTATTTTGCTTAAATAATTAATTATTTTCTGCTTTTCCCATGCGAGGAAATAGACTTGATATCCCTGCTTAAACTTTCTCTACTTCTTTCTACAACAGTTTGCATTAACAGCAGTATTTCAACACAAAACCAGTGGTAAAACACTAACTTTATATTCTGCAGTTTAAACAAAGAAGTCAAGGAAGTAAATACAATTCGGATATGACCCTACTCAGAAATTTAAGGACAAACACTGTTGTTATATTCTTAGTTATGTGCTTATGGTATGTTAAAATACTGGACCTAGATGCATTGTAGTCTCCAAGGGGACTCCAAAATGCTGAAATACACTGGGAAAGTTCATCAACTGCTATTGAAAATTCCCAGTGCAACAAAATAGATTGCAACTCCAGTTTTTAGAACCAGTCATTAAAATCATATTCTCATCCTATTTTTTAGTGTATGTTAAGACTCACTTATTCTTCCACCTGGTAAGGGAGAATATATACTCAAGAGTTTCATGTGATACAGATATTATAAACTTTCCATTTGCTAATTCATAAGGTATCCACCAATAAATAAAAAAATCCTGGCTTTCAAAAAAATTGCAGACTTTTATATGTTGTAAACCATCTCTGTTTTTTTATTTTTATGAGCATATTTTTATGGATCATTCCAGGGATGAAATTAAGGCTTATTTGTCTTGTGACAGTCTCTGTTTAACATGGTTACTGATCACAAACCATTTGCTTATGGTCAAAACTGTAAATATGTGTTCTTATTGTACTTCTATAAAATGCTACCGTTGGTACCCATGTCTAAAAAGGGTCAGAGTTTAGCTCTTGCTGGACAGCAGCACTCCTTAGAAAACCTGTATCTATGATCCATTTCAGTTGGGACATGTCTCCTGCTGCTGATACTGCAAGCTCGTATTTTTTCTCTATCACCCATCTCTTGAGTGTTTTTTCAACATGTCGTGGTTTAGCATAGCTTGGTTTTTAATTAAGGAGAAATCCACCAGCCACAGAAGTGATTTTTTTTTTTGCAAGGAGCTGCTGACAGCTTCCTTCAGACCCAACAAAACCAGTCAGCTGGCTAGTTTGAATACTGACAACTCTGTTAAGCCACTTAAGAAGCTTGACACACCTCTGTGAACCACATTTAAGAACGAACAAAGCCTGGGAAAGCTCTCGTGCTTTCGGAGCGGTAAAAGCCCCGGGCCAGCCCCCACGGCCCTGCTCCGTGCGGCCCAGCCGGGAGCCCTCCCGGCAAAGCGGCGTGGGGCCGGGCTGGCCGGGAGAAAGCCGCCCCAGAGCCANTCTTTCAGCGCTGTAAGATTCGCCAGAACAGATGAAGCCTGCAGGCATCAATCCTCTCCCAAGTCAAAGGAAAGGGAAAAGCGAAGGCACGCGGAGAAAACACCATAGAGACACCAAAGTCAGTGAAGAAGGAAGAGCCGAAGCCCAGAGAGAGGAGAAAGACGAGATGCTTCAAACCTAGCTTTAAACCTAGAAGCTGAAATTCTTTTGTAAAGCTATGGTGATGGACTATGATGCACCAGAATACCCCTGTAATTCATGAAAAGCATGGGGGGTAGAGTGTTTAAACTGCAACCATGAGCAAAGGTACCTGTGCTGGAACAAGCAAATGATGAAGCAGCTGTGATCTAATGAGGAGCTTGAACAGAGAGTGATTGTGATGAAGACCCTCACCCCCAGAGAAGAAGAAGACCTCTGTTCCCAGAGATAGATGAAGAGAACCTTTGCTTCTGAACAGCTCATCCTTAAAATGGTACCCCATTAGCTAAAGATTGAACCCTCGAAAACAGTTGTGGGGAAAGCTGTAAATCGAGGGAAGGGACTTTCACATTGCGAGCAGAGAACCATTTCCTGGGTGGCTGATTTCGCTGTGACATTGAAGCCACGAGAGAACTGTTTCTTGTGCAGAAGTCTCCATGGCATGGCAAGAGAGACTCCTCTCCCTAAGTGAACTAAAGAAAGACTAGTATAGAGGTGGTAAACTGACTGAAAAAAAATCCCAAGTTTTGTCTCTTTATGTTGTCCATGGGGAAAAAGGAAGGAGAGGTGGGGGGAGGAGAAGTGTTCTGAAGGTTTATTCTGACTTTTATTATTTTTTCTTTTAGTTCTGTTAATAAAGCTTTCTGTATATTCTTTAAAGTTTTGGGCCTGCTTTGCTTTCTCCTAATTCTTATCTCACAGAAGGAAAATAAGTAAGTAATGGATTTTGAACTAAACCACTATACAGCATTAAAATTAATTTAGTATTTTGTATTTAATTTAGTGTTTTCATTCTGGGACGCTTTTTCAAATAAAATCATAACTTGGAATCTGCTTGTGAATTTTTCACAAATCACAGTTAAAAATTTGGGACTTTCTTAAATAAAAGCTCAGAAAATGCACCTGAGAAAGTATTTGATGAACTAGAATTTAATTGTTTCCTATTCATAGAAAGTGATATCTTTAAATTGCCAGAGATGAACATTTCAGTACATGTTAAGTACTTCTATACAACCCTAGTACTCGGTATAAAGATATTGCAGGGGTGGAAATATAAAGAGTTAGCATTCAAATCATTAATGAAGAGCAACCATCTCACAGGAACCATAAACTTAGGATATAATGCAAACCACTGAAACACATGTTTATTTAATCCCTGCAGTCACTGCAGAATTTGATCTACACTATCTTCTGTCAAAAGCTTTTGGAGGGAGGTATAGAAACTATAAGTACTGCATTCTATCTGGTATTAATGCAATTTTAGTCAAAACTATTAAATCTCTCTATAAATGCCATTTAAAGAGTAAAAAAAAATACAGACTCATAGATTCTTGGGTTTTTTAGCTAAAAAATGACAAATTTATTTCTCATCTCTAACATTAGAGCATTAATGTAAGATACAGGGATTTTTAGTTAGAAGCAACAAAAAGGATAATCAGTTCAATTGACAAATTACTTAAATAGCTTTAAGTTTGTGAAGCTAAACAGATTAAACCTTTTAGAAATTTGGGGTTAAATTCCTTAAAGATTTTGGGTTTCTCTCTTCTTATATTTTTTTCCCAGTTAAATGGACTTAGATATTCCTGTGCCTAAGAGATTTTCTATGTAAGAGCAGCTGAAAAAGAATAAGCATAAAATCTCTGTATGACAAAGGAAATATTATTGTTTGCTCTAAATAAAATATTAAAGGATAGATTTCCTTTAATAAAAGCACCTTTTAAATTATTGTAAACTACAGCCATAATTAAATATTAAGAATCTAGTGATTTCATACAATACAAGAGATAACTGAAAAGGCTACCTATAAAACCAAAATTTCATAGACTGTACTTAATAGCAAAAATATCAGAGTATGATGCATTGGTGAAGGCCTGGTTACTAGTAGTAGTACTGCGATATTGAATAATATCTTACTGGTGTTACTTGTTTTCTAGACAAGAAGAAGACGTAAATAATATTGTTAAAAAAATCATTGTCTTTTACATCTTTCACTTCCAGTTTTCACATCTATTTACTTGCATTTCTTGCCTAATTATGGTAAAGGTATTTGGTACGTAAAAATGATAGAAGCAAAAAATGGTATGACAACAATACGGCAAGCATGACCTAAAAATGTTGTAAATAAATATTGCAATAAATGTTGTCTCCGAAAAATGTGTTTTTCACAGGATCAAAGAATAGTTTGGGTTGGAAAAGACCTTCAAAGGTCATCTCATCCAAACCCCTGCCATGGGCAAGGACCTCTTCAAATAAATCAGGGTGCTCAGAGCCCTGGTCAACTTGACCTTGAATGCTTCCAGCAATGAGACATTTATCTCTCTGGGCAACAAGTGCCAGTGTTTTATCACCCTTATTGTAAAAAACTTCATCCTTATATGTAATCTAAATCAACCCTCTTTTCGTTTAAAACCATTATCCTTTGTCCTAAAGTAACATGCCCTGCTGAGAAGCTTGTTCCCTTCTTTCTTAAGAGGCCCCCTTTAAATATTGAAAGGCCACAATATGATCTCCCCAGTGTTTCCTCTTCTTGCAGCTGAACAACCCTAACTGTTGCGGCGGTTGTGGCCGCCACCAGTCCAGTTGGGGAGCCACAAGGCCCGAGATCAATTGAGGTTCAGTGGTGGGCCAGCTCTGAGGTGTAGCATCTTTCCCCCAGGTTGGGGTAAGTACCCACAACTGATTATATTTTGCTGGCCCGTGGGTCTCCCACCCCCTTTTCCTTGAATGTGCATTTCCTCTTGTTAATATATATGTTGTCTAGAAAATTCTCTGTAATTCAAAGCTCCATTGGTTCTCTGTTCTTTGTCTCCCTCACTGGCCCCTGTATTGTCAACCTGTACCCTCCCCGCCCCCTGGCCCTTACCAGACTGGACCTTGTTGCCTTGCTCACCCCTTGTACCTCCCCCTACATAACCCTGGAGCCCTCTGCCTTCTGGGTCTTTTGCCTCTGGACCCTCCCTGGAATAAATCCTCAGAATACCACGTGAGAGGCCCCTTCCACTCCTTCGTTCCCAGTCGACACTTTTTAAGACTGCTAGCGTGTGGGTGCCTCCACCGCACCGGTTGTTGAGAGTGCTTGCGCGAGCACCCCCGTGGTCTCGTCTGTGTGCCCCCAATGGGGATTGGCGACTCCAGGAGAGCCGGATCCTAACGTGGGATGCTTGGGGAAGACACAGCCAGCGTCCGTGCCAACGACGCCGCTGTGGGACAGCATCACCCAACTCTCCGCTTTTCCTCACAGGAAGGAAGTTCCATCCCTGTAATCCGTTTTGCAGTCTTCTGCTGGAACCTGCTCCAACAGGCCCATGTCTTTTACTGAGAATCCCAGAGCTGGTTACAATAGTCCAGGTGCAATCTGATCAGAGAAGAATAAAGAGGGAGAATCACTTCCCTCAACCTGCTCGTCATGCTTCTTTTCATGAAGCCCAGAATGCAAGCACATGCTATCATGTCCAGATTTTCATTGACTAGTACCCCCAAGTCCTTCTTGGTAGGACTGCTTTCAATCCCTTCATCCCTAGCCTATATTGATAACTGCTGTTTCTCCAATTCAGGGTCAGGATCCTGCACTTAGTCATGAACCTTATGATGTTCCCATGGGATCAATTCTCAAGCTTGTCCAAGTCCCCCTTGATAGCATCCCATCCTTCAGGTGTGTCAGCAGTACCACAGTTTGGTGCAGTCTGCAAACTTGCTGAGGATGCACCTGATCCCACTGTCTATGTCACTAGTGAAAAAATTAAAGAGTACTGGTCGCAATATGGACCCCCAAAGGACAGCACTAGTTACTAGTCTCTCTGTGTACATTGAGCCATTGATCACTACCCTCTGGATGCAACCATCCAGCCAATTCCTCATCTGCTGAACTGTCAACCCACAAATCCATATTTCTGCAATTTAGACAAGAGGATGATGTAGGGAACCACGTCAAAGGCCTTATAGAAATCCCAGTAAATGACATCCATAGCTCTTCCTTTGTCCACTGATGTTATCACTCCAATGGAGAAAGCCACTAGGTTGGTTAGGTAGGACTTGCCCTTGGTGAAGTCATGCTGTCTGTCTTGAATCACCTCCCTGTCCTCAGTGTGTCTTAACAAAGGGAGGATCTGTCCTAGGATTTTCTCAGACACAGGGGTCAGGCTGACAGGTCAGAAGTTCCCAAGGAGGGTTTACCCCTTTTAAAGATGGGTACAACCTTTCCCTTTTTTCAGACACCTGGGACTTCACCTGACTGCCATGACTTCTCAAATATCATGGAGAATGGCTTAGCAAGTACATCAGCCAATTCCCTTAGGAATCTGGGATGCATCTCATCTGGTCCTACAGACTTCTGTATGTCCAGGTTTCTCAAGTCACCATGAGACTGCTCCTCTCTTACATTGGAAGTGACTTTGCTCCACCAGCCCCCATTCTATTGTCCATTGACTTGAGAGTTGAGGGAAGAGAGGTTGCCATTTAAGACTGAGGCAAAAAAGTTGTTGAGAATCTCAGCCTTCTTCTCATCCATTTCTACTAGTTTGCCAATCTTGCTTATCAGGACTGGTACCCTTTCTTTGACTTTTTCTTTCTGGCTGATGAACCAGTAAAGCCTTTCTTATTCTTTGTTTGCCTTGCCAAGCTCAGTCCAGCTGCAACTTGGCCTTCCTCACTTCATCCCTCACAACTAGACCAACATCCCTATACTCTTCCCAGGATACTTGTCCCTGCTTCCATTGCCTGTGCATTAGCTTCTTGACCTACAGCTTGACCAGCAGATCCTAACTCTGCCATGCCAGTCTCTTGTTTTCCTTGCCCAACTTCCTGCACTTGGGGTCATGAGCTCTTACAGTCTATGGAAAGTGTCCATAAACATCTGTCAGTTTTGTTCTGCGCCCTTGTCCCTGATGGCAGTTGCCCAGGAAGCCCCATTAAGTAACTCTTTGAACAGTTGGAAGTTTGCTTTCCTAAAGTTCCAGGTCCTGACTTTACTCTTCACCTGACCCATATCCCTCAGGACTGCCAACTCAGGACTACCATCGCATGTTTGCTGCAGCCGAGGCCACCTCCAGTCTTGATGTCACCAATTAGCTTGCTTGTGTTGATGACCATCAGGTCCAGTAATGCATTCCACCTGGCAGGGCTGTCTATTGCCTGTCTTAATAAATTATCCTCCAGGACTCTTTAGGTACCTGTTGATAGCAGGTAACACTCCAGGAGTCTCATGGATGCCTACAGCACAGTGAAGATTATTTTGGGTAGAAATTTCAGACAAGGTACTTTAAAAATGTGAAGGTCTCCCGAAAAAAGGGCAAAGAAAAATCCATGCTTTTATCATGCTGAAAAGATAATCTTTTGGAAATGAGTAAGATTAAGAAAATTAATGTTTCAACATATAAAAGAGAAAGCAAAGGGAAAAAAAAAGACGTGAGAGAAGACAGTGGTTGTAAATTTTCCATGAGACGTAACTACTTTTTTGTTTTGTACATTAAATAAATAATATTATATAAATTTACAAATAAAAATAATGAATGCATAAATCAGTTATCTAAATTATTTTTTAAAAGCACAGAAACTGTTACATAAAAGTCCCGCAATGAAACTAATTTTCCAATTTCCAGTTTTTCTTATTTGGCACTTTGACAATTTTACTCCAGTGCAATGGAGAATAACAGTATCTGATTTAATTTCTCAGTGCTGGGTTGCCCAGAGTAGCTATGAATGCTCCATCCCTGGAAGTGTTCAGGATCAGACTGGATGAGACTTTAGCAACCTGGTCTAGTAGAAGCTGTCACTGCCCATGGCAGGGTGGTTGGAACTAGATGATCTATAAGGTCCCTTCCAATCATAGCATCGTTACAATGCTATTACCTTAACTAAAACTATTAATACAATTAAAACTTTGAATATCTTGAAGCCTGTGTACTTGTTAATTCAGAAGTCTTTTCAAGCAAACTTATAGACATCAACTGCAATTTTTATCATATAAGAATTTTTTTTTCATCCACAACACTTGGCTAATGCATCTGAAGAAAAAAGAACGGCAAAAAAAATCTAGAAATGTTTTCCTCTTTTTATGTTATTGTTTAACAGTTGCATTCAATTGTGATAGATTAACTTATTTTAAAGGAAATGAACTTCAAACTACTTCTAGTTTCTATGTGAAAATTATTATTCATGCATAGATGTCTAATGTGCAGACATTTCTAATTTATTAGAAAAAAGATTCCAAAACAAAGCATTTGAGGAAACAATGATTAATACAGACCATCAAAACAATGTAGCTCAAATAATTTCAGTTCAAAAGGGAAAGTGGTGTTTTGATAAAATACAATTTAAGATGAGCATGTATTTGAAATACTTTCATTCACTCATTTTTGGTTTAACATCAAGTTTCACCCTAGAAAGGATTAGCAAGGGTAATTTTGGGGGTTTGACAATTGATGTGAAGTCTACCACTTGGATACCAAAAATGAATATCAAAGAAAATTCATTCAGTTTTGCCTTTGAAATGCTCAGAAATTAATGTCAATTTGATTTAGGATGTTAGTGCCTCCAACCATGCCAAAAATGTATTTACCAGTGTCTAGTGAAAACAGGCAGCTTTCTAAAAAATATGTAATTTTCAATTGCACTGATAAGTAGCTCTTTGTTCTAAACATGAATTCCAAAAAACAGCATGGAAATTCACAACTCCTCAGATCTTGTATTTGATCTTCATACTGATCTCAGCAAAGAAGTCACCCTATACCCCTTGCAATCTTCTAACACATAGAAATATACTAAAACACAGTTAAATAAATGGAAATGCAGTCATGAACTCTGTAGACCCTCAGAAGAGCATTATCAATCAACTTCATGAACATTTCAATAAAGAAAATACCTGATGATTTTCAAAGATAACTGATGCATCCTTGCTTTAAATCAGAGAGGTGGAATGAAGAGGATGCAAGATTTTATCTTTGAGAATACCTTTCTGATTTTAAGAGTACTTATTTATTCCATGTGGAAAGTCAGCCTCTTTCAATGTTTTCCATTTAATCACCAACAATTTAAGGTACCAAACCCATTTTGTGAGTTGACTGCTAGTGACTAAATCACTAGCAGCTGTAATTGCTAGTGATCCCATTTCACTAATTTCTGAGTTCACTCTTGGTGAATTGTGGTCCCTAATCATAGATTGGTTATGTTCTGCAAATACTCTGTAAGTATTCTCGACTTTACATTCTCCAAATATAACAGGATTGGTTTGGTGCCTGGGCCATTGCAGTTTGTCTGATTATCTTGGTGAAATTATATGTAATCATGAGAGACATATATAAAGACATTAATACTCTCCAGAGAGCTAGTATCCCCATTTCCTAAGGTGTGGATTCTGGACACTGAGATGACAGTTTTCAGAGAAGATAAAATAGCAGGGGGAGATAGAAATAGATCTCCAGCATGAGGTGGATGTTGCTATGGCTTCAGGCACTCACAGCATGCAAAATGTACAAAGTTACCATATGTTCTATTGATCTACTGAGGAATAGGATATGACTAGCTTTAATATCTCTTCAACTACCACTCTCCTCACAGTTCTAAACTGCAGCTTCCCATTTCAAATATAAGTAATTTTGCTGTGGAGGATGTTCCACCATGTGCAGCCATGCAATATATGCATACTCCAGTGGAAGACTTACGGCTCATCAGCAACTGGGGGATAAGGAATACATAAGCTGTCTTATTTCTTTTCTCTCACTTTTTCTTGTAAGCTTCTCCAGGAAAGTTTTACTTCAGGTGGCTGATTTGCTGAGAGATGAGTAAGTCACACTTTTGAGAAGAGTGTGACTTAATTACTGGTTTTTTTAAACAATAAAAAATGTCATGATTTTACTGTGGAAATTTAGTAGGACACTGAAATGTAATTAGTCACTGTGTGAAAGAGTGCAAGTATGATACAAAGTTCTTTTGTACCTCATTACAGTTTCTACTTACCCCTCCAGGGCAACCTATTTTTAAAATTCTGAGGACTAGATCAATAGAAAACCAGATTCTAGCACTCCAGATAAGCAGCAAGCTCTGAAAACTAAATCAGTTGAGTATGAGTTGAGATTACTCCAGTACTTCATAGGCCTACAGACTGAGAATAACATGCTGACCTTTAGCCTTACGAATTAAGAAGTACTGTTATAAAATGCTGCCATCTGTCATTTGGATGAACGTTTTTCCTCACAGTTCCTAGAAAGGGTGAATCTGGAAAATTTGAGTCCTTTAAACTCTAGGAAAAGATGACAACTTTGCAACCCAGCTTCATTGTGAAATAATTTGGGATTGAATTTATGGCAAGAGGGGCCAAAGGATACCAGCCTACAGATTTATGGGCTGAGAAAAAATTACAAGGACTAGGCAAACTGAGGAAGACTAAAAGCAACAGGAAGTGTTCTTGTGAGATCCCACTGAGGCTATACAGTTCTGGTGATCCCAACATAAAGAGGACATGGAACTGTTGGAGCCAGTATAGAGGAGGGCCATGAATTTGATAAAGGGACTGGAGCACCTCCCTTACGGTGACAGGCTGAGGAAGTTGTGGCTGTTCAGCCTGGAGATGAGAAGGTACACAGAGACCTCATAGCAACCTTCCAGTATCTGAAAGGGGCCTACAGGGAACTTGGAGAGGGACTCTTCATCAGGAACTATCTTGATGGGACAAGGAACAATGGGTACAAACTGAAAGAGGAGAAATTTAGGCTATATATTAAAAAGAAATTCTTTACTGTGAGTGTGGGTAGACCCAGAAACAGGTTGCCAAGGTTGTGGACACCCCAACCGTGTTGAAGGCCAGGCTGGATGAGCCTTTCGATAACCTGGCCTAGTGGGCCAACCTGCCTATGGCAGGGGGTTTGGGTCAAAACAATCTTTAAGGTACCTTCCAACCCTATGACTCTATGTCTGATAAGAGTCCTTTATACTCTTCTCCCAGGTAACAAGCAACAGGTCAAGAGAAAATGGACTCAGATTTCACCAGGGAAGGTTTAGATTGGTTATCAGAAAAATGTTATCCACTGAAAGGGTGGCCAGGCATTGCCACAGGCTGCCCAGGAAAGTAGAATCACCATCCCTGGAGTTGTTAAAAAAATGTGTAGTTGTGGCAGTTTGGAATATGGTTTAGCAGTGAACATGACAATGCTGGGTTAACAGTTAGACTTCATTGCCTTAGAGGTCTTTTCCAACCTCAATGAGTCTATGATTCAAAAAGAGATTTCTCGTCACACATCCCAGTAAAGATCAGTTCTTGTGCCAAGCTCATGAGCTCACCAACAGCCTTCATGTGGGCACAGTACTCATAAACTGAAAAGAGGAAGACATATGCAGAGTGTTTGGCTGCATGGAGCCAGCAAACAATAACAAAATAAAACAAATGATATCATTATGTATCAAGAAGCATGCTTTAGGAAACAAGTCTTGCATGCATCAGCGGAATGCTGATTACATCTTCCAGTAACCTCAATGAGACACCGAGGAACTACTGGCATTATCAGGGAATCACAGAATGGTTGAGAATGGAAGTAACCTCTGAAAGTCATCTGGTCTAGTATCTCTGTTCAAGCAGGGCTACCTAGAGCCAGTTGCCCAGGCCCATGATTTTTGGTTATCTCCAAGGTAAGAGACTACAACCTTCCTGGGCAATCTGTGCTCAGTGCTCAGTCAACCCTCATTGTGAAAGCAATTTCTCAGTTTCAGAGGGAACTCCCTGTGTTTCAGTTTTTGCCAATTGCCTTTCATCCTGTCAGTGGGCACCTCTTAAAGCAGTCTGGCTTTACACTCTCACTTCAGGTCTTTATATACATTAACAAGATCCCACCTAAGGCTTCTCTTCTCCAGGCTAAGCCGTTCTAACTCACACTTTCCTTCAGAGTGCTCAAGTCCATCACTTTTGTGGCCCTTCAATGGCCAGTCTCCAGAAACTCCATATTTCTTTTGTGCTGGGCAGTGCAGAACTCATCACATAACTCTTGGTATAGCCTAAACAGTGTTGAATAAAGAGGATCCTCTCCCTTAACCTGCTGTTAATACTTCCCTTTATGTATCTCAAGACATTATTAGCCTTCTTTTTGACTTGGTGTCCACCAGGTCCCTGACGGCCCCTTCTGCCAAGCTTCTTTCCAGATCAGTGGGCCCCAGAGAAACCTCTGATATGCAAGACTCCATTCTCAGGTGCAGGACTTTGCACTTCCACTTGTTGAGCATCATGAGGTTCCAGAAAGCACATACCTCCAGCTTGTTGTAGTCCCTCTGGATGTCAGCGTGACCCTATCAGCCACTCCTTCCAGTTTTGCATCATCAGGAAACTTAGCTAGGGTACAGTCTGCCTCATCATGTAGATCATTAGTGAAGTTTTTAAATAATATCAGACTTAGTATTGACCTCTGATATATACCACTAATTTCTGGCCTCCAACTAGACTTTGTTACAGTGATAAGAACCCTCCAGGCCCAGCCCATAGCAAGTTTTCATCTCACTTCACTATCTAATTATCCAGCCTGTACATAAAGAGTTTGGTTTTGAGAATCTTACAGGAGACAGTGTCAAAGGCCTTACTGAAGCCCAGATATACAATGTCCCCTGCTCTCTCCCCTTGTCTACCAGGCCAGGCATTTTATCATAGCTGTTTATCAGGTTGGTCCAGTGTGACTTCCCCTTCAATCCATGCTAAGTACTCTTGGTCATCTTCTTGTTATTCACCTGCCTAGAAATTTTTCTCATGTCAAGTAGTTCCATCACCTTCCCAGAAAGAGGTAAAGCAGATTGGTATGTTACTCCCTGGGTCCTCCTTCTTGCTCTTCTTCAAGACTGCAGAGACATTTGCTTTCCTTCAGTTTTCAGGCACTTAACTCAGTGCCACGATTGCCATGATTGATTAAAGACTATAAAGTGTGGTCTCTCAATTCCAAGCAACTCCCTCAACACTCGTAAGTGCATCCCATTGTGACCCATGCATTTATGTATGTCCATTTTGCTTAAATATTACCTGACCTGAACCTTATCCACCAAGGGTGCATCTTTGTTCCAGGCTTTCCTCCAGTCTCTGAGGAAAGAGATGGATACAAACAAGATGTTCAGTACCTCAGACGTTTCCATGTCTTGTGTATCCAGGTCCCCTTTATTACTGAGCAATGGGTCCACATTTTCCGTCTTTCTTTTATTGCCTGTGTACTTGTAGAAGCCATTCTTGTTGTTTTTGATGTACATGGCCAGATACAATTTCATTTAGGTGTTAGCTTTCCTAACTTTATTCCCGGTTGCTTGAAAAATGTTCCTGCATTCCTCCCAGGTCACCCAACTTTGCTTTCACCCTTTGTATTCTTCCCTTTCTGTCTGAGTTTAGGAACGATTTGTTCATCCATACTATCCTCGTGGTATTTTTGCCTAACTTCATGTTCATTGGGATAGGAGTCTCTTGAGCTTGAAGGAGCCGAGCTTTGAATATCAACCAGCATTCTAGGGCCACTCTTCCCTTCAGGGCCTTTTCTCATAAGCCTTTTCTGAAGTTTTTGGGGCATGAGCTTGCTTTTCACCTTCCTCACTGCCCCAAGAATCCTAAATTCTACCATCTCATGGTCATTGCAGCAAAGGCTGTCTTTGATCTTCATATTCCAGATGAATCCATTCTTGTTAGTGATTATGAGGAGCAACAGACCACCTCTCCTTGTGTCACTCAAAAAAGGTTATCCTGAATGTGCTCCTGGGTTACCTGTGTCCTACTATTGTCCCTCCACTAGATACTGGGGTGTATAAAGTCCCCCTGAGTACCAGGGACTACAGACATGAAGCTGTTCCTATATGTCTATGGAAAGTCTAATCTGTCTTCTTGGTCATGTGTCCTACAGTAGACACCCACTATAATGCTACTTGCACCTGTTCTCTCTTTAATCCTAAACCATAAATTCTGATTTGTCTCCTCATCCATTCCCAGGCAGAGCTCTGTACCTTTCAGCTGCTCTCATATAAAGTGCATCTCCCCTTCCCTATATTCACGTTTTGGCCTTCCTAAAGAGTCTCTATCTCTCCATTGCAACACCCTATTCATTAAATTCAGTCCATTTCAAGTCTGACACTGAAAGAGATGTCACAGACAGCCCAGAGCAGTTTCCAGGCATCACTAGTTTGTCTTGAATGTCAATAATGGATAACACACCACTGAGACCAGAGCAGACTTCCATGAACACTACTGGGATCATGCATGAACAGCTGCAGTGCAGGAAGATGTCTGTACAGGAAGATTTTACAAAGTCTTTATTTCAGTGTTCTGAAGAAAACCAAACAAACCATAAACAAATGAACAACAACAACAAGAAGACTCACAACAGAAAAAAATTAATACTGTAAAATCAGTATGGTCAAATTGCAAGTAGCCCAAGCTAAGCCTAAACATAAGAAAAGGAGAAAGACCTATGAAGACTAATTTACCTAGGACATGGGAAAATGTGAGTCTGTGAAGACAGCTATTGATTTCAGCTACTGATACTGGTATTCATCCTGGCAGAATTACAGATGGGGACATCTGGAGAATGGCCAGCTCTCACAACATCCTAGCGCTGAACTGCCATCAAGGTGTGATAACTGTTACAGGCCTGTTTGTACCTCACAGGGCTATAAAGTCAGTACTTTTGCATGTGTTTATACAAGAGAACAGTGTGTGGCAGAAGCCAGTGCAAAAGAAAAAAATTAAAGACTTACGAGTATTCTTACCTTCACTTTCAGTTCAGGTACTTTCATTTTAGTGAAACCAACAATTGTCTTGGACAATATGTCACTATACAGTCTGGGAACTGCCCTGATTAAATACGAGAGTAATAAAGTTAAATCTGCTTGTGTAGAAAAATGTTGTAAGAGACCACTTATGTATGTCAATAGTTTCAAGACTCCATTAGCAACAGAGACTGGTTGACAGATTTTCTTGTCAAAGTCCTTCACTGTACTAGTATCAAATCAAAAGATTTGTATGACAGGATCTGTCACGGTGCGGTGGGAAGGCTGACCCCGTCCGGGGCAGAGGAGGCTCGGAGGCAACCGCCACGACACAGTCCGAGAGCGTCCTCGCTAGCTGAAGCACTGGGGAGTGCAGCAGCAGTGCTGGCAGGAGACAGGGGATGCAAGAAGAGCCGCCGAAGATAAAGAGGCAGGAGAGGTCTTTGGGTGGAGTTCCGAGGCCTTTATTGCCCGAAGGGGTCCAGGAGCCAAAGACAGAAAATGGTAGAAAGCCACTCATAGATATAGGTTACATAGGGATCATAAAGTAACCAATCGGGGTACAAGTTGCAGAGATAGGGAGACAGGATTGGATAAAAACATCCAATGGGGTATAGGATCAAAAGGGACCAATCAAGAGACGAGTTGGAGGGAACTTTCTGGAAGGGTCCCTTGATTGGTAAGGGGGTGGATA
>VXAZ01006403.1:91081-159658 GCA_013399875.1 Gymnorhina tibicen
GGGGGGCGCGCGGTCGAGGGGGGGGGGAGGAGCCCCGACGCGGGGGGCGGGGACCACTGACGCCGGAAGGGGAGGAGGTTCGGTGACGGGGCAGGGAGAACGGGTTCCGGAAGGGGCGGACTGGGGGCGGAGCTATGCAAATCAGCACGAGGTCGCAAGGGGTACTGCGACGAAGACACGGGGGGGCACTAGGGAACACATGCCCGCTGCCATTTTGTGGCTCAGCGGTTTGAGCGGGAAAGAAGTCTGTGGAGAAGGGCAAAATGGCAGGGCTAGCCATGCGGTCGGTGCCATCTTGTCCTAACTGAACTGGGGGGGACTGAACTGGGGGAGAGGGAGAGGAAAAAGGGTTTAGGGAAGGACCCTTGACTGCCTGGCCAGGGTGATCAGGGCAGGGGAAAGAGGGAGACCAAGAGGGGTCCCGGAGACGGTAACAACCCGGCGCCGGCGGGCGGGATACCTCCTCCGATCTCCCCCTAAACCAGTTAGTGGGGTGAGGACGTGGGGAAGCAGGGACACACGAAGGCGAACTGGGGTGAAACGGGTTAGTACAAACATAACCCCTCCTAGAAGTTTTGAGCGCCTGGTAAATTAGAACCTGTAGGGGGAAAAATTTCCTCACGGAGGTGTCCCCCGCCTGGCTCACCGCCGTGAGTTTCCTCCCTACGGCATCCCAAAACTCTAGGTCCCCAACTGAATCCCCAGAAGCAGTAGGGAAAAACAAACAAATCCAACGAACAAACTTTTTTAACAGGGGTTTAGAAAACTTAAAATCTCCCCCCTCAAGGGTACCCACAACTTGGAAATAAATCTCCTGCTGGCGGCGAGACGCTTTGCAACCCATTTTTATCTCGTCACCCCAAAACTCACCGCTGGCAAAGAAAAAGCAGCGGGAACAGAAAATAAGCCGCGGGGAGTAAAAAGGGCCACTAAGGGCTATACTCACTAATCCCTGGGTGCCGGCACACACCAACTCCTCACAGAAACGAAAAGACCCTTGGCGGCGTCCTTCGGCAACAGCACGACTGGCCCTCAAGTCCACGAGGGTTATCGGTCGACCCTTCAGAGCACCACCACCTAAAACGTGGCGTGCTGCACGGAAGGGAGGTGGCAAGCCCAAAGGCGAACTCTTGCTTCTTGAGCGAAGCAAGGACACTCTCTAGGAGCCTCCGTGGGTAGAAGGGGGCGGGGCCCCACGTGGGCACCACCTGTCGCGGTGTGGTGGGAAGGCTGACCCCGTCCGGGGCAGAGGAGGCTTGGAGGCAACCGCCACGACACAGTCCGAGAGCGTCCTCGCTAGCTGAAGCACTGGGGAGTGCAGCAGCAGTGCTGGCAGGAGACAGGGGATGCAAGAAGAGCCGCCGAAGATAAAGAGGCAGGAGAGGTCTTTGGGTGGAGTTCCGAGGCCTTTATTGCCCAAAAGGGTCCAGGAGCCAAAGACAGAAAATGGTGGAAAGCCACTCATAGATATAGGTTACATAGGGATCATAAAGTAACCAATCGGGGTACAAGTTGCAGAGATAGGGAGACAGGATTGGATAAAAACAACCAATGGGGTATAGGATCAAAAGGGACCAATCAAGAGACGAGTTGGAGGGAACTTTCTGGAAGGGTCCCTTGATTGGCAAGGGGGTGGATATACAGGGGGTGGAAACCGCCAGCTCAGGGGTGGATACAAACAGAACAGGGGTGGGTACAACCGGGTGATTGAAGGCTCAGGGGGAGGAGAAGGTAGTAAGTTCTCGGGCAGTGTCCCCAGGGGTCTCATCGTACCAGGCGATTGCCTGTGGCAATTCTGGTACTACGAGGCACACCGCCACAAGGATCCTCTTAATATTTTTCATGCTAATATGTTCCACCAAGACATCTACTGCTCAGGAGAGATGACCAAGAGCTAAGAAAATGGTGCTGTGTGTAGAACTGATATCATTTCACTAACTGCAATAGGTAAAAATTCAGTTTGTATTTCTTGATCTCAGTGTACATCCTAAACACATCTGCAGCTTGCCATGTTCTGACAGAAGAGACCACCTTTCAGGATTACCCAACTACAGGTGTAAATAAGAACATAAAGGCACTAGACTGCTGATTAAGGGCTACATCTTGCTAAGTCTTATGATCACACAGGCTTCATCTCTTCAAGGCCAGTAATACGGACATGAATACATCCCAGCACACAACACTTGTATTTGCTATGTTGTCTGGTAGCCATACTTTCATCAGACTCGAAGAGTATGTCAAAGTGACTGCTTTTTCTGATCTTTGCAACTGCTGCTCCTCAACGACTTTACATGACATTATGAGCCAGGAATGGGTACCTGGTGAAACCAGGGACCAAATCTCCAAGCTGTTCAATTTTCTTAAAGCTGGAAGTCAGCTTCTTAGATGAAGAAAATTAATAATGTAAGGGTATTTGGAAAGAGTGTGTCTGGTCCTTGACGTATCTGGTCAGGGCCTTTTTCAGTGCAAAGAGAAGTAATGAGAAAAGGATGTCATGAACAAGAACATACAGACAGAAACCTGACGAGAAAATCATAACTGAGATAGTGATGAGAGCAAATCTGGACAGCCAAACTAATTGGTAAGGATATGTGAAGTGTGAGAATTTTAATTTTTCAGTATGACCATATGACTTAGCATCTATTCAAATCTGGATCATAAGAAAACAGAGAGAGACAACATCCTGCGACATAAAACCTGACCCATTAGCATTAGCAAAGACAATAACAAGAAATAAACCTGGTCAGTTGCATTTACTGATGGGCTATCAAGAAACTGCAGGCAAACTGGGGCCTTGCTACTGATGAAGACTAAACCTGAGGAAGGAGGATCTGAGGGACCAAGCAAATGGATGAGGGGTAGGAGAAGCAGGTAGGAACAAAGCAGAGGGTAGACAGGTGTCCAAGTGGGTGAACTGTAATATAGGGTTCATTCACATACTTGTCTGGCTGAACCCTGGGACTGATCAGCACAGTTTGTCCTGTCTTTTTATATCTTCACATTAACTCCTTTCTTCTCATTGAATATTTTCTTAACTATCTCTCAGTGCAGTCTTACTCTCTATTCTATAAGGAATGTGTGGACTAAATGACCACAAGACTTGTGTATGTGAGTGAACTTTGGTACCAGCTACTGGAGTCAGACTAGAGTCAGAGGCACCCAGGGGTTGTAGGCACACCTGGCCTGGTGTCTGCCACTGGAACAAGTGTGAACCTTTAATCTCCAGCCACTGGGGTGAGAATGCTACATATTGCCTGAAAATCAGCTATCAGAGGACTGGCATGAGTGGGCAGGCAGGTTGGAGCAGGTGATCTCCAGAGGTCCCTTCCAACTAACTACTCTGTGATTCTGATTCTGAGAGGTGAGTGAGGGGTTCAGTGCTGACAGCTGCTGTGGCATTGCAGGCACGGGCGCCTGGCACTGGCTGCTGGTAAGGGTCACATTGTCTGTATCTTCCCCAAGTGTCTACATGTCCATTCACTGACAAACTTCAAGTCAAACAGCCAGTGGTCTGGGGGGCCACAGGTTTGGATCAGGGTATCAGGCTGATTGAGCTCAAAGAAACAAACCTTGGAACTAACACTCAAAATTCCTCTTTTCTGAAAAAGGTTATTACAGAGGTTGATGCAAATATACAAGTAGGTTAAGGTCTAAAACTAGCTTTTGAAGTAAGCTCACTGTTACGTGCTTAATTTGTACTGCATCCTGTTCTCTATAGCTAAGGATATTTATTAAATAATTTTAAAACATACAACAATAACTTTTTAATTTAAAGAACTTCACAAGTGATTGTTTTATTTTTCAAAAATGTACAACATGTAAATCTTTGGCAGGGGTTAGTTTTGCTTTTTGAAATAGATAAGGACATGCACATATGCTGAACCTTGATATTTTTCAAGTATTTACAGAATCTTAGAATTAGATTGTACTTTGTTTATGTGGCAGGGGTATGGTAGCAGGGATGTGTGTAGGGCTGCAAGGATGACTTTGTGAGGAGACACCAGAAGCTGCCCCCATGTCAGGGCTGACTGGCTCCAGGAATAACCTGTGACTGGGCCAAAGGTGTGCTAATCAGTAGTGCTGGCAGTTGGTGATAACATATTTAACAGGGTGAAAACCACTGCAATAGCAGCTATGAGAGAGAGCAGTGAACATATGTGAGGGAAACAACTCTGCAGACACCAAGGTCAGTGCAGAAGGAGGGGGATGTGGTGTAGATCCTGGGGGGAGACTTTGTTGAGGCAGCTGTGCCCCTGGAACCCATGGAGATCCATGGCAGAATAGAAATCCACTTCCCTTCCATGGAGGATTCTATGGCAGAGCAGGTGTGTATGACTTGAAGGAAACTGCAGCTTATGGAGAACTCAAGCTGGAGCATGATCTCTGCAGGAAGTGCATCCCATGGAGATGAGATGGAGAGAGGAGACCATGTAGGAATAGGTTTTCTGGCAGGATCTGTGGCCCTATAAGTGACTCACACTAGAGCAATCCATTCTTGAATGAGCTATGTTAGAGCAGTTCTTGAGGAACTGGAGCCTGTGAGAAGGACATATCGGAGAAGTTCATGAATACCTGTTTCCCACAGGTGGAACCCCACAATGGAGCAGAGGAAGAGAAGTAGAGATGAAGTCCTATAAGCTGATTATAACCCCCATTCTGCATACTCCTGCACCACTCGGGGTGGAGAAGTTAGAAAGAGTGAGTGGAACAAAGGCATTTTTAGATTGCTTTTACTTCTCATTATTCTACCCTGTTCATTTGAAGAAAATTAATTATCCCAAGTCTAGTCTGTTTCATTTATGACAGTTATTGCTGAATTTTCTCTCTGTCTTATCTTGACCCACAAATTTTCATTGTATTTTCTTCCCCTGTCCTGTTGAGGAGGGGGAATGATAGAGTTTGTTGGCACCCAGCAGATAGCCAGGATCAACCTACCCAACTGCTACTGCTGAGGCTGGAAGGGACGTCTGGAAATTCTCAGTCCACTACTCTGGTCATTGAGATTGCATTACTCTCTGGATGTGTCAGGTCCTGTCTATCTCCAAGAATGAAGACTCCCCAGCTTCTATGGACCATCTGTTCCTGTACTTGCCCATCAGGGAAAGAAAAGAAAAAAGTGTTTTCTTCTGTTTAGCTACAGTATCCGGTATGTCAATTTGTGTCCGTTACCTGTGAGAAGTGGGTCCCTCTTCATTCCCTCCTATAAAATATTTATGCACACAGATAAATGCCTGAGTCTTCTCTACTCTGAGCACTTCCAAGTCTCCCACCCTCACATCATGCTTCAAGCCTTTAAAAGCCACATAGATGTGTCTCTTAAGGGCTGAATGGAGAGGACAGGATCATCTGCCTTAACCTGCTGTCAGTACTTTTCCTAATGGAGCTCAGGAGGCTGTTTGCCTTCCCTGCCATATAGTGCATTCCTAGCTTATGGTCAGTTAGCTATTGACCACAACCTCAGGTGCTTTCCAGCATGGTGTCCCTTTGCTGCAGGAAAAAAGAAGACCACAACCCTGTGTAGACTGTAAAGCAATAGAATTCAGTCATTTTGATGATACAAAAATCATGCTCAGAGATTCATTATATAAACTGGAAATTAAAGATGAAGATATTAATCTTGTCTTAGATTAAGCTTCCCATGCTCCATATTTTGTGTCCTTGTTTCTCCCTTACTAGATTCATATTTAAGCTGTATTTGCCAAGTACCTACAAATATCTGTCAGCAAGTTGTCTCAGCTTAGAAAGACAAAAATACCCTTACAATATTATTTCTACAGTAGGTATAGGAAGTATTGACAATAAAATTTCTGTAACTGAACATAGCTAAATCCATGATGTGCAGTCTCTTTCCCTTGCAGAACAGAACAAGAAGCCACTCATCATTACCACCTATAAGGAACACAAATTACTTTATGGCAAGAAATACAAAGGAGAAAAAAAAAAAGAAAAAAGAAAAAAAAACAGTATCAGAAAAATAACTTTATTTGTGAATGAATGATTTAAACTTGACAGAGGTCAAACTGTTTGTTACCAGCCAGAAGAAATTTAACAGTCCCACTCTCTTCTTTGTGACTTAATGTAAACTGACAGATACAGATGTGTCTGGAGTATGAGTCTTATGCCATTTACACCAGGATATTCAGCAGCTGCTCTGCTTTAACCAAGGATTATACAGTGTGACAATCTGAACACAGCCGAGATGCTGCTCTTTCTCAGGAAAGGAAAGAGGAGCAAAAGTGATTTTCCTTCCGTTACTTCAGGGAAAAAGGAAACACCTGTCAAGGAACATGAACAGGCTTAAGAGGGCTACAGAAACTGAAGGGATTGCTGCTTTTGGCCAGACATCTGCCTTTTAAGGGAGCATCACTTACTGAGAATGTAATGTGACTGAACGAGTTTAGAGAGAAGAGTTAATACATGCTAAAACTGCCTAGGTCAGGCTTTAGTTCATATAATGTTTTGCTACTTTCCCTTCAGGCAGCCAGAAACCTGAAGAAATAAAACATCTAATGTATTTCACATCTCATCTTGGGAACATCATACAAGGGATCACTGTAGTAGAATAGAAGCAGAGACCAAATTTCAGAGCAAGGATATTCCTCTTTTGCTCACTGCACTTGTTGAAAGTATGTGAGAGACATACAAGTACTCTGTTATTATCTTTTGTATCACTTTCTCATCACAAACCCTGTCCCACAGCATCTTTCTTTCAGGATCTTAATGGCCATAAGAACATTCCTTTAGCTGATAAGCTTCAATTTCTAAATATTTTAAGCCCAGACCACCTGATTCAAGAATGAAAATATCATTCCTGTCTCTGTATTTGCTTTCAAAAAGTTTTAGCTCCCTCTTCATCATACACAAACTGAAGCTAAGCAAAATCTGAACCCCAGTCTTGGTCTGAAAAGCATCTGAAGCACTTCTGCTGTGCCATGATTTCACACTTTATTTACGTTATCAGTAATAACGTGGGAACTTACTGATGTAAATAGACAATTAATTATTTCTTGTCCAATTAATTATCCCTGTCCTGGGATGTCTGCATAGCTGTGATATATCTAGGTGTTACTGTTGCAGTGGTGCCCAGTGTAAGGGCAATTTTCCTTTTTGTGAATATGACAAGAACAGACACAACAGTATGAAAAACATTTTAATGTGGCAGGTCTTTTGTCTTTTCTTGCAGCATGAAATGACAAATCTGTTTATTACATACTGTTGAAAATCCTTATTTTATTGATAAGCATCATTTAAAGCAAGGTATGCTAAATTACAGACCTGAACCTGAAAACTGAATACAAATTGTTTACATCTAATGGAATGAACTGAAAATGGAAGCTAGACATTTTAAAAGTCTGTCTGCAAAGTGTCCCCTTTATACCCATGACCAAATAACATAGGCAGAGAGAAAAACATTCGAAGAGTAATAGAGGGGATGAATCCTGAACCTCATGACTACCTATTGCATAATGGTGTAGGCCTGAAAGGATTCCACCAATACTGAAAGAAAAAAATAATACTGAACTAGAGAAAAAAAAATCACTATTATATATTAATTTGCTTTTTCTAGAGGATGACTACTTTTGGAAACAAGAAAGAGCCATTACTCCATTGAGAGCTTTCAAATCTCTCACGCTATTTCTGATTTAAGTCTCACAGTTCTTTAAATTCTTTTTTTGATTTTCTGACATGTAGCTGTAAGTGGATGGACAGTTGTATCAGGATTGATCTTGTTTCCTCAAATTTTTCTTCGTTCTATTCACTTTTTCTTAATAGCATAAAATTCTGCAAAATTACTGGTAGAAAATCTGTGCACATCATTCTCTGATGTGTCTTTCTGACACTGTTCCAAGGATTCTAATAGACCTCTTTTCTTTACATTGCATGCTTTAAAGTATATTTGGACTTTTGGTATCTTATACAAATTGCATCACTCCAACTGGAATATTTAGTTTTTATTCTCTGCCTCTGAAGTTCTCCTAAAACTCTTTTACTGAGTACTCTGTATAATCATTTCTTCACCCACCTTATTTTGCTTCATTCCTCTGTTACTTCTTATTAAGCACATCAAACCAAACCTTTAATCTTGAGGCCAAAAGGCTATTCTTTATACTGCATTTTTTCATTTTCATTTGACCTAACTTGACGTTACTTTGTAAGACCCTTCAAATATTTCACCTACTCATATCTCAACACCTCTCTTCAAATGACTTCCTCACAGAGCTGTAAGGCACTTCACCTGCTCATTCTAATTACTTTCCTTAAAACACTCTTCTGTTTCTTTTATCTCTTTTGACAAAGTGCCTAAAGAAAATCAACCTGAATATCCACTTTGCTTACACAGCTGTAGCATTTTTAGCACCACCATATCTGAGCACCTTCTAACAACTACTGCTCATTAAACAGAAGATTAATCTGTGGGATGCTGATTAGAAAATGAAAGGACAAAACTTAGAATTCACCTTTTTTTTTCCATGTCCCAGACCTTTGGCCATTCAACATTTAGACATGGCAGTCTTGATCTACTGTTCTTTTTTCAGCTTACCACCACTAGAACAAGTTCTCTTTAGTTATAAGTCCCTGACTCAGGATTCTCAATATTTTTCTTTTAAGAATATTTAAGAGAAGAATTTGGTATCAGGTTGTAAAAATCTTGTTTAAAACATCATTAGTTGTTACTGCATCCTAAATTATGTACACAAAGCATAATTGAAATATTTAATAGGACTTCAAAAAATAAAATTTTAAGCTGTATCACAAATTTTCACAATCTCTACTGTACACAGGAGTGAATGAGCAACTTTTACTGCATTTTAAATGCTACACCTAATGCAAGGAGATGGGACATATGGTGTTTTCTGTCTGACAAAGAAGAGATGACGTGGGAATATAACAGCATGTGTTATCGAAAGCCTAAAGCTATTCACAAACCTTTTCATTTAAGAAAGTGCTTTTAAAAACTTCTCCTCTCCTCCAAGTCCCTTAGATCTCTTAGATTTAGGACTTTGGTGACTAGAATTCATTTCAACACCTAAACTTTATAATTCTGTGTTTGCCTTTTTTTGAGATTGTTCATTAATGTGCTGATGAGAATGATCATACTCTTGCAGAACAATTTGTTTTCTGGTTTGGTTTTTAGTACAGAGAGTAACTTCTGTGGCTTTAGCTTTAAAACACTTTTTTGGAGGAAGTGTGGGGAGAGCTATTGCAAGCAAAACAGAAGCTTTGGACAAGTTTTATCAGGGAGACTCTCTTGTTGAGTCAAGAGTTTCAGAAAGGGCCTCATGACTTAAAAACTCCCTTTTAAAGAGGAGCCCAGGTATGACTGGATCCAATCCTAATCCCAAACATGGTCAATGGTTTATGTCTAAAGGTTTATACAGGTGTAATGGAGCCTTTATACAACTTTATCCAGGATCGAGGATTGCACACCAAATATATTGATATTAATAAAATTAATCAATTATTTAAATTTATGAAAATTAAAACAAACTAAGACTTTAATCAGTAATATTTACTGCACAGTATGTATAGCTATAACTTTTAGTATCATGCACTATTTATTGAAAAATAGCGAAGCAATGATATTAAAGCTAGCAAATTTATTACTATGTAGAAGTTGATACTACTCACCTATACCAATGACCATTGGCACATCTCTTTTGACCAGCCTCAAGGAGTAACCTTTAGAGACATTCCCACTCAAGGGAGGGAACTCCACACACATTCCAAGAAGGTGTGTGTTAGAAGTCCCTGCTGTTGTAAAGAGGGCCTGGGCTTTTCTGGAATAAAATGATTGACTGTCAATCATATGTTTCTAGGCGGGGTGTGTCAGCTCAATAGCTTTGGATAAGTTATCAGTACCATCACTGGTTGGTTCCCTTATGAGATCTGCACACCTCACGGGTCTTTGTATCTGAAGTATTGTTCTTTCTTAGAATGTTTAACTTTGGGATTGATAAGTCAGTCTGGTTTCAGCATTCCTCAAGACCAAAAGCAGTGTGACCCCTTCTCCATTCTTCATCAGTAATTTTTGTAAATAAGATAAAGCTCAAGCTGGTTTACCTCCACTCCAGGCAAAGCCCTGCTACAGGGCGAGTATTGTTCCACAGAATAAGCAGTATGCTCTCAAACACAAAGCCTGGCATGGAGAGTGTGCAGCTGGTAAAGAGCTGAGGAAGCAGCAAGCACTGGACTCTTAACAATTCAAATTTAAAGATGCTATGGCAGCTTGCTGTTATCCTACTAATGATTGGCTTTAATGGCCTTGAGGGAGATACTGATTTTCATGCTTTCCTTTCTACTGAAAAGTATCAAAAAAAGAAGCTGACAATATGAGACAGAAAGAAAGTATAACAAGGTAGAAAATATAGAAATTGCACAGCAAGTATAAAAAACACAATAAAAAAGGGACTACAATAAATGAGGCATCGAAAAGTTGATTCCAAGCACACACCTAAAAATATGACAGTGCTTCAGAGCTGTCAGGTTTCTGCTTTGCAAGTTGCTCTGTTATTCATTAAGCATAAGGGTGGAATAGGGAAGAGGTGAGGGGGCTTTATAGTACACTACTTGGGAAGGTTTCTCCAGAAGATAGTTGCTTGACTAGCTGCACAGACAAGACACAAAGCTATCACATCCTCAAATTTTATGGATAAAATTTCAGGCAACTTGAAGTTTTTATCATCATTTATATCAGTACCTACTCAGCTTTACTCAGATCTAGAAGCGAAACTGAATTTAAGTAATTAACATTGCATGGAGAACTAAAAAAAGTCTATACAAAAGACAAAACCTGGATTTTGTGAACTAAGTAAGCTATATTTTAAGCTTATAAAATATACCTAACATTATATTAAATAGTCATCATTGTTGGTATCAGAAGGCAAGGGTGATGCCGTAGAAATGGTACCATGAAACATGATTTTGCCATGAGATAGCAATCGCTTTACCAATCATCTTCATGTACTGCAGAAACAGATTATTTCTTCTTTATTTTTCAAAAGTTCTTTTAATTAAAACACTCTTGATTTTTGTGGGGTCTTTTTCCAAAATAAGCATAGTCTTAAAAATGGTCATCTTTTGAATTTTGTTCAGTTTGTCTGAAAGGTAGACAGCTAAAGACTGATTTTAAATCTATTTTACAGTCCTAGCTCATAGCTAAATTGCAAGTTGTTTCACTTACTTTTTCTTTCAATAAAAATTTATCACATCTCGTGTCTTAGTTCCTCATATGCGAAGTATTTAAAGTATAAGTGAAAATAATTCAGATATTAATCAATACATGTGATTTATTTAAAGTTTTTAGATCTAAATTTTAAGATCCTCTCAGCAACAATGTTGTTTTATTGGCTGATATGATAGTTGAGTTCTTTTCTGACACACAAAGTAACAAGAAAAGGATTAAATTGGTGCAAGTTCTCCCCTTCTCAATTAAGAATCCTAATAATTTGTTTAAATTATGCTAAAAATAGCTGGAGGTTAATAATGGGGTGAATTCTTAATTGCAATTCTTTCTTGCCTCTTGACATAGACAATATTCATTGTTAAACTTTAATTTGTTACATCAAATTAAATTCTTTGTCTTGAATCCAGAACTGCCTTTATGTTTGCTTAACGCCGCTTTTTCTATCCAGAGATATTTGGCTTACATTAAGAAAAACTATTATATAATTCACCCTGTGCTCCTTTAGTAACTATTTAGGTGCCTGTCAACATGAGCACTCTGTAATCAACTGGAAAGTAGGTAAAATAAACCATGAGTCAGAGTCTCTTCTTGCTTACCATGATGCAAATTTGGTATGTATTTGTTGAAATCAGTGATATTTTTGTAAAAACAAACCACCTGTAAGAGGAGAATTATTCTGACATTATTCTAGTATTATCAAAGTAATTCTTACACACAGAATTGTTTTAGAAGTAGAGCTCTTCCATGGCTTCAGTCGCATGACTTTTCTCTTTACAGGAATGTCTTAAACATATCTGTTCAAGACAAAATCTATGCCTTAGTCATTATACATCTGCGACAGAACTGTGTTCTCACCTGAAACATGCAATGGTACATTAATAAGCTTGCCAACAATAGCCTCACTGCAATCTATCAAGAATAGAAGAAAAAAATACTTTACAACCTTTCAGGAGAACTTTGTCATTACAGAAGTCTCAAAACATTCTGTCAATAGGCATCTGAAAATGTTTTCTGTTATTCAGAAACTTTGCAAAAAATTAAACCAGTATTTTTGTGGACTTAATTTCAGAGAAAAAAATTAGCTGCAGCTATTTTTATATGTGTTTTCACAGTTCCATTAGGGATATTAAGCAATTGGAACTGTTTAATGTTTTAACTACGAAACTGTTTATGCCAATGTTATTTTACAGGTTGGATTAGGGAAGAAAAGAGTTTAAAAAACAGTACATTAGACTGCTGTGCATTGAAGCAATTGAACTTGATTAATTTTCTCAGCACTTATAATGAAAATAGATGCTTATAGGATCCCAGTAACCTAAACAAGAGTGGCATAAAAGGATTTTGTCCATCTACAGATATGTGCCAGACCTAATGCCACTAGGGAAAAAGGGTTCAATTCAATTTTTATGCTTGATCTAGATTTGGTGGCAATTCGTTAATACTCAATAGTACATATCTCTTAGCATGTATGACAAAGTTGTGGAGATGCTTGTTTGCTCATGGTTTACTGTGTGGTTACTGTGATGCGTTTATTTTATCGAAAAGAAGGTAGCTGGGAAGCACAAGTTTGGCTTGCCCTGGATGAACACAAAGGAATATCTGGGATGGAGATATCCCTTTCCTCTAACTGATCAGAAACAGAAACAACAGCTCTAGAAAAGCCAGCATTCAGATGGCTCATAGACGTGTAGGACATTTCTGAAGCCAGCATCAGGTATGAGATTAAAAAAAAATTTTCCTAGGAACACAGAGTGGATGGGGTAGTTATTGACCAGGAAACAATCAAAAGATGCCAAACTGCATCTCACAAGCAGAGGGGAGCACAAGCCTGGCAAGGGCAGAGCAGATAAGTCACATGCGACTTCTTTTTAAGCCCCCTGCTCAGATTGTTTGACGGCAGCACATAAGGGTTTGCTATATTTCCAAATAATTCTATTTTTATTTCGTATTAAATCATTCAAATAAAGCAGAGATTTAGCAACAGAATCTTTTTCTCTGATGTATTTGCTTCAAAAAGGGAAAGAATAAAGAAGAAAGGAAGGTCAGCTCCAACTTGAGGATCACAGGGGTCTCATCACAGTATATATCAGCAAGAGGTTTATAAAGAAATAAATCTTATACAGTATAAAATTTAACAATTGGGTAAAGCACAGGAGAGACATCTTCACATCTCTGCATCACTACAGACCGCTTTTATATCTAAGAAAAATCACATATCTTCTTTGTGCTTTGGGTCTACATAACATGAAGTAGTAGTTCGTGGATATTCCAGCAGTGGTGTCCAAGTTCAAACCATAACATAGGCAGGGAAGGAGAGATGTAATTGAAGATGAGGAGATTGGGTGGGGCTCTAGAAGGCCAACAAGGAAATGTACTGACTAAGAGGCCATAGCCCTTTAAAAGTTATCTTGTCTGTCTAGTGATGATTAAGTTTTGGGCAAATAGCTTCAGGGTCAAAACTTATAAAAGTGCAACTTTGCATAGGAAACAGGTTGAGTTTCCAAATGACTGGGAGAAGCTATTTTAATCAGAAATGGTGTAAACAACACAAATATGACTATTCTCCTGAGTGCTATCACATCCCACTTGTTAGTACAGACTCTGCCAAAATAAGATGTGTTATAATAGAGAGAAAAATAATAAGTCCACATTAAGTTTTCTTAAAGAAATAAAGTTCCTGACTGTCCCCTGGGAACTTCTTTGTTCCAATCACTTAGCTGATAATATTTCCCTCAGTGTCCATTGTCCAAATCTTATTATTATTCACTATTTATATTATTTCAGAACCAAAACTTCCAGTCATAGACAAGTACCTCATAATTGCACATGCATTGCACATTGCTCAGCATTGCACATGCATTACCAAAAAGATGGTCTGTTCCCTAAAGAGCTTCCATTCTAAACATTGAACCAGAAACAAGGGATCTGCCTATATAGTTTGCAGAAAATTTCAGTTCGCTCTCAGAAGATTCTGCTTAGAAGCTGCAGGCAAGGTGAAAGCAAGTAATGGACAGTAGAAAAAAAAAAAGAAAAAGAAGAAGACAGAATGAATATCCTCTGGGAATTGTTCACATTCTTCCAGCTCTGCCATTTTGGGAGTCACTTATAAAGATAATTTTAATGTGCATAATTAGCATAGAAGGTGAATATTGCAGGTGTTGGAGAACCTTTTATGTGCTTGCAATGTAATTTTTATTATGGATATGAAAAATGCTACTAAAGAAACTTGTCAGGTATGATAAAATTTAAAACTAAATTTAAAATTTCAAAGTTTTAAAAAGACACATTCTTAAAGAGACTCATTCACATCAACACTGAACAAAGAACCTGTATTTCATAAGCACTGAACCATGGAGAGCTCAGCCCCACAGAGAGATGTGTAACAGAGAGACTGACGGAGTCTGCAGCCAGCAGGTCTAACTGGTTCTTCAAGGAAATACCAATGAGCCTCTAGTAAGGCTGTGGGAAATGCCAGGGGAAATATACATGTGGTCTTTTCCTGTAGCTATTTATGTCTCTGTCTGCTATTTATATTTTGGCAAAAGAATATATGTGTAACTACATGTCATCATTTTACATAAGCTCCAAAAGGAAAATCATATAGATTTTCCTCCTGAAATTACATTAAACACCTAGATTTTGAGTGGATTGAGCTAATCATTCAACCTCCCTCTCAGACTTTCAACGGAGGGAAATGGGATGAATAGAAGGGGATTATAAGGGCACAGCCTATCTTATGTTCTGTTAAGAAAATGTATCTCAAAGAAATCCTGACAAGAGACTGCACAGCAATTCTTTTAGGAAACTGTCCTTCATTAGGAGTAAAATTTCATTTACTAACAAAGACTCCCTGATGTCTGAGGTTAGGAGCCTTCTGAAGCCAAAAAAGATATGACAGGATGTCTAAACTATAAAGCATATAATCACTAGCATTCCGCTTAAAATCCCTGAAGTATTAAATTCTGCCTTCTGTAAACCAAGTATTAGTCACCTGTATCAAATACTCCCATTACTGTTCAGCACCACTGTTTTAAAGGACCTCATAAACCCATATACTTTAGTGTATCAATTTGTCTACCAGTCCTCCAAGTACACTGCACTATCCCTCACCCAAAAAAAAAAGAAAAAGAAAAAAAAATTCTACTACTTGACATAAACTGATGACAGAGTCACTTGGAGATTTTTATACAGTTCCATACTGCGACAGTGATATCATCTGCTGCTTCTATTTCTCTTCCATGGATCTTTTGGCACAATCTTGTCTTTCTCTCTGTAAAGCTCAGAGAATAACTGAACATAAAATTAAAAAGTAAAATCCAAACTTGATGTTCCCAAATGGGTGTTTCAAACATACAAATTTGGATGAAATAGTGCTTATCTTGGCTATTGCCAAATCTTTCAATAATTAAATTTTCCATTTGAAAAGCAGGGAAAATACTAACAACCTTTCTTTGCAAAGAACAGTTGAAATTAAAATTGAGAAGATACAGCAAAAAATTGAAAAGTACCTCAACACTAGAAAAATAATACTATGTATATAGGGAGTATATATATGTATATAGGGAGGGCAGCATTGATAACTACGAGCCAGAAAAAGGTCTTTCATAAGTATTTTTTGTTCATATTATAACAACAATAAAATAATTGAAAACAGTGTTCACAGGTGCAACGTGTTTTAAATAAATCCTACAAATTCTCGAGGTTTTGATTTAGGAAAAATGAGCACTGGTCCAGAAAATTTAATCTTAGAATTATGCCCATACATCTGTGAAAGAAAACAGGTCCACGTAATTCATGTAGCGTATCAGAAGGACTTAGTAAAAATGAATCTTATACATGCAAGAAATGGTTGTCCAATAAATGGTTCACAGTCTACAAATCTTTTCCCTTAAAATTTGCTCATGGGCTAGGTGTTCACTGAAAGAGGGAGTTAGTCAATTATTCACTTAACTCTAGTTCCTCAGGTGGGCATTGTTGTTTTGGTAATGAGTGTAATACTATTAGTCAGATATAAATAAGAGGCTATTGTTCTGAAATTTTCCCAGTGGAAAAGTAAATGACAGGTTATTTCATTTGAAGGAGACAGTTCAGAACTATGTTATTTTCTGGAAAATGTTATTATACAGTACAATGAAATATCAATAAAGTTATTTGGAAATACAGAATTCCTGAAGCTACATTTTTCAAACAACCCTTCTGCACTGAACTGAGGCATGTTGCCTAAATCTACCTGTAGATAGTGCAAAGCATCTGATGTGCAAATACTCACAGATGGAGGATTTTCAGATTCTGATTTCCAGAAGATAGAGAAATAAAATTGTATCATATGGTTTAAAGAAACATACCTTAACATATTTATAAAGATGTATATTATTTGTCCAACAAATAATTTATTGTGTTTGATCTGAATCTTGTAGTAGGCAACTGCCTGTTTTGTTTATTTGATTTTTGTTCTAGTATCTAAGCTGTAAACAGAGCACCTGCATTACTATTCTGTTTATGAGCAGGTTTTGAACTGTATTATCTTCATTACCTCTCTTTGGGATAAAACACATAGGGAGATTGTAGCTAGCAAAGTGGATTCCATTGGTATTAAAGGGAAAGCAGAAGATACTCTGCATCTGCTTATGAAAATTCAGAGCATGGAAAAAATCTAGAATCAGTCAGAAGTAAATTCATGAAGACACATTATAGGTGTCAAATTCCCAGCATTAGTCTGCTTTGCACTACAGTTTACCTTAATTTGCATTGTGTTCCTTCGTTATATAGATGTACCAGAGACTGCCTCCTTTAGAAGAGGCTTAACCTAGAAATAATTTAGAATGAGAAGCAGCAGCTACTTTTTTGTGTGTGTGTCAATTTCTTTTCTAGAGAAGTTAATCTAATTTGGCATAGACAGCATTAAAAGCTATCATTCGGTAAAGCAGGATTGTTGGCACCCAAAGAAAAAAAATTAGAGGAACTGATCAGTGTTACTTTACAGACAAACGAATTACAGATTTTTTATTGGGAGAATTCATGGATGTATGTCTGGGTTGTGTAGTAGTCTTCTGAAGGTAATGGGATTGCATGGGAACCAAAATTATATATTTACTTTAGTTTTCAAAAATATCTAAGTTCTTGAACAGAAATGAAGAGTCAGTATTTCTGAATTTGCTGAACTGTTTAAATGTCACAGAGAGACTACATGTCGCAAGCACTGCTCAAATAATACTGATGTGGCAAATTTCAAAGACTAAATACAGTGAAGGCAGTATTTAATTTCCCAGTCTTTAGCTGTCTCTGCACTCAGACTCCAAACCAATGGCAGGAGAAAATTCCAGGCCAAAGCCAGCTGGACTGTGTGAGATAAAGCATGGCTGAGCAGATCATGCCTTCCTCGTGATACTACTGATCCTGTGTTTACACAGATCATTTTATGAGAAGCCTCTTTTTGTGACAGTCTGACATTGCTTTAGTCCTAATGGCTCTGGGATAGAACCAAACAAATTTCTTAAGAAATTAATTCTTTTCTTTCCATAGAATTGACATAATGGAGTATTCTGGCTGTAACACAAATGGTAAGTAGGAACTATAAATTAAGAATTTGGTAGATTTCAAAACTCTCTTAACAAATGCATTACTAAATCTTGGTGTTCTCTCTCCTTTTAACTCTTGTAGAACATAGATCTGAGAAAGCATGAGTATTTTCAATCACTTTTCTTAAGGCAGTATAGGTAAACTCTGTAGTATGTCTGGAAGTAATGGCTGAATAATTCTATTCCTGTATCAGTTTTACCTTTCAATGTGCTAATCAAGGTACTATTGTGTCCATGCTGTGGTTACTCAGTACTCCTGCATTAAACACACAAAAAGATATTGACAATGCAAAGTTTTTGGCCAAACAGTGTTTGGATGGGTTCCACCACTCTGTCTTCCAACATACAGGTCCAAAATAAGTGGTTTCAAGTAAGTAACTGCAATTTAAGTGAAAGGCTACAGTGCTTATAGCACTTCAGCATCCCTGCCTAACACATTTTAGTTCCTCTTTCTCCCTTTGTTTTCCAGTGTTATTTTTTAATTATGAAATATTTTTGTGTTTTAATAGACCACTTGAATGTTCTTCATAAAAGGGTTATTGTGAGCAGATATGCTGTGAGTCAATGATACCATGCCTGACCTAAAGTATTGTATAACAGGTCTTTATTTTCTAATGCATGAAGAAATTTAGTTACCATGGCCATAATTACCATAATTTTACACCTATTAATTTTGTCTGTAGCATTCATTTCCATAATCTAGAATTTGAAACAAAAACATTATCTTAATTTTGTTGCTGGCAAGAACAGAATAATTATGAAATTCCTAAATGTCATTTTATCTCCCTTTTTTGCTGAATCTCTCCAAACGCTTTCTTTCTTATTGAAATTCAAACATCTATGAAATGGCCAGACAGCAAGAAGATAAAAGCAAATGTGAAGCGACCTTCATCCGTGCTGAACAAAGAGTATATTTTAAACAGGTTTTCCAGTTGAAGTTACAGAGCAAATTAAGAAATACCTAAGGCTATAATTTACTAAAAACATGTTTCTTAAATTTCTGACAGTTTCATTTAGCTGACTAATTAAATTGGCTTGTAGGCATTTCAGTAAAGGAGTCTTATAACTGCACTGTCATTTGGAAAGAAAGTGTATGTGACTTTTCTGTGGAAACACGTTAGATATTGTTTGTCTCCCTCACTGAACATTTGATCAGTAACAACTAGTCATACTTTATGGAATAAAATGAAAATGTGAAGCTTTAGTTAAAGTAGTTTGAAAAATGCACATGCTAACAGTCATATGAGATGAAACATCAAAATACATGTTGCCAAGGAAAGTAAGTATTCAAGATTTCAAATTTGCCTTTAGAGCTGTATTTTCTAGGACTAGTGAAAAAAGTTAACATGATAAAAGTCAATGTTCCCACTGAAATCAATCCACTAGTACCTCACTGCAATAGCTAACATTCAATCAAATTATATAATCATAGTTTATTTTTTCTTTAAATTAGAAGTTTAAAATATATTAAAGGGTGTATTATGTCTATATGATATATGGATTCCAAGAATTCTGTAAACAAAAGGCTTTCAACTAAGAAAGTTGGTTTGGACAAAAATTAAAAAAGAATCCTTTCCTGTGTGCATTACCTCACACAAAGAAACACAAGAAGTGAAATAATTTCTAGAACAGTGGAATTTATTCTTCTTTACCGCTTTTGAGGATAAATAAAACTGAGCACCTTCATCATTCCACTAAAATCATGACAGTTACTTCCAAACAATTTTGCAAGCATGCAATCTACTGCTGCATCAGAAAAACTGTACCATGAAACATCCTACGATCTTGTAAAAGTAACAGATTAAATCCTTGATAATAGTCAAAACATTGATATAGTCTCCTTATTTCTTTGAAAACAGCTTAGTATATTGCCATATAAAAGAGAAAGCACCTGACAAGTTTTAATAATGGTTTTCTTTCACTATAATTGTGGTTTTGCTTTCAGAAGAAAAAGAAAAAGACAATGAAAAATAAAATGTTAAGAGCTTCAATTATGTGATTCTTTTACAAAACAGTCGTTCTTTATAGGGAATCATTGAAACAAAATTATTGTGTATCCAAGGCAGGTCACAACAAACCAGAATAAGAGCAAATTACATTTTTGTATGAGTCATAAAGGTATAGTTTTGGGGGTTTTCCTCATAACAAAAAAAACCCCTAAAAACCCAACAACAACAAAAAAAATTAAAATTCTATTCCTGGATAAGATGATATTGTGGGCTTTGCAGGAAAATACAGCAAACATCATTTGTGTATCAACTGAGATAATCAATTGATTCAAGCAAGATTTCTCTGCAGGATAAAGATTTAAAATCCATTAACTAGAACTAAGGACGGTAAAATGAATGACTTTTATTTAGCTATGTCCATGACTATGTTAAAATCATTAGGATTCCATGATTCCATAGTGTTAAAAACGTTGTGCAATTTCTTTTCCCCAATCCCAAATTTGCATATCATGCCACTGTTTCGGTAGCCATGACATTTTGCATATTTAGTAATAAAATGTTGTAATACTATTTATTCTCCAGTAGCAGCCACTCAGTTTCAAGCCTGCAAGAGTGCACATGTCATATTTTATTCCTCTTGAGCTGCAGTTCAACGTGAGGAGAAAAAAACTGCTATTTGCTGCTATTGCTGCCACCACAGAGGATCAGAAGAGATGAGGTTAGTTCAGCTTAAGGAAATTGTGCAGAAAGCAGCTCCAAGTCATCTTTGCTTCTCTGAACTCCAAACTTTGGGAGCAGACAGTGTAGGTTAGACTTACTTTGGGGTGTTTGAAATCTCACCAGCTAGATACCTGAATACAGGGAGAGAACAGAGTATGACTGTTCTAGGACCTGCTTCCTGGGTCAGTGCCTTCTCCCTACTCTGCTATACTTGCCAAAATTACCCCTATATTCAAATACGAGCTTGGTTAGGCTTGATAGTCTTTTCATGTGACGTACTTAATATGAGTCAAGTTGACTCTGCTCTCCTAAAATGCTTTACTTAATGAGGATGAAGATCTCTCTCATTTTCCAGAGGAAATTAGTCTCCAGCATAGCAACCTTTGAATATAGTATTAGATGTGATTTTCAAAGTATTGGCTTAGATAGGAGGCTCTTACTGGCTTATGGTGTTTGCTGAATCACACTTGTCTAGAAAGGTTTTTTTGGAACTTCTAATTAGAAAACTGGAAGAACTGAATGAGACTAGACTTGAGTAGAAGAGTTACATTCATCTGGAAGGACCTTCAAGGATCATCTAATTCAACAGCCTGGCTACTTCTGGTTGAGCAAAAGTTGAAATGGAGTACTAAAGGCATTATCTAATTGCCTCTTAAAGACTGACAGGCATAGGGCATCAATCACCTCTCTCAGAAGCCTGCTCCAGTGTTTGCAATTCTCTTGGCAAAGAAATGTTTCCTAATTGTCGGATCTAAACCTCCCCTGATGCATCTGTGAATCCTTCCCAGTTATCCTAACACAGGATGTCAGGGAGGAGTGACCAGCACCTCCCTCTCCACTTCCCTTCCTCAGTAAGCTGCAGAGAGCAAAGAGGTCACCTCCTCAGTCTCCACAAACCCACCTGAAGCTGTCATGGGAAGATATTCCCTCTGGGATTGCCCAATGATTCAATTTGCATGCAAGCTCATAATCACCATATCTTATAGACTTGTGTTTCATTTAAGAAATACTCCATTTCTTATCTAAAAGGGATTTTTTGGTGGTTGAGGTGATGCCTTGATGTGGTTACTTGAAAACAGAGTCTAGACAGGATTAAGAGAATAAAAGCAGGTGTTTATTGAAGGTCTTTCAAAAGTACACCTTGGGCAGTCAATATGCCAAGATGGACACTGGGTCACAGGTTTTTCACACTATATTTTATAAATTTGGTTTATTTGTATACCAGGGTTAATTCTTCAATTACAATTTCAGGCATGAAGTAATTACTTCAAGTTCATACTGCTTACTGCTAAGCAGTACAGGATCTGAAAAATATAAAAGTTAAAGCCTAAGGCATCAGAGGGAGTTTTGAGGGGGTGTGTAGGGTAGTTGGCTTTTGTTTGCTTTTTCTGGAGCTTGATTTTACCAGGAAACACAGACTCATTATGTCATTTGCACCAATTCTATGATCACTTAGCTAATAAAGATTTCCACTTCCTCAAAATCTTAGTACTGGAATGCCTACACTTCAAAGTCTAGTGCCTTCAGGATTCTGAGACATCTGCTTGGAGCCAGGAAGTTTGACAGGATTTCAGCTTCACTCCAAGAGACATCTACAGAGTGGTGGGATCTGTTAGTGTTGAAGTGTGGGCAAATGTCCATTGCCACACTAGCTACAAATCTCTGAAGCTTTACCATCAAAGGTTTACTCTTCCCATCACCGAGGACCATTTGCTCCCCTCAGAGATCTACTGACAGAGCTGTTTCCCAGCACGCCTTAAAGCAGGCAGTGGAAAGCTCAGCTGGAAGACTTAAAATCATCCTAAACGCCCAGTTAGGTAAACATCTGCCATGGAGTTCATGACCACTAAGTGCACAAGAGGACTAACATAATAGGGAATTTACTTCAAACCAAAGATGTTAGAAACCTCCCAAGTCCCAAACAGATCACCCTAGTGAAAATGAACTAAGTATGTAAGAACTTTGAGAAAATTTTACTCATATCTGGTTCTACACAATATTCTTATTTCTAATATATTTATTCAAACTGTAGATCTACAGACTGTAATGATACTAAGAAGATTACACATGTCAAAAGACACCAACAAGTAGGAGTTAAAATACAGTGAGAGCTATCACATGAAACAATAGTGTTCACTGTGAAAGCCACAAGTAACAGGAAAGAAAGGAAATGTTCTGAGTAAAAACTCACCATATTTTCCTTTTCTTCATCTTTCTCAGTTATTATAGACATAATTCTAAAGCACAGATCTTTGAGCTAATCCAGTAGAGTTCTTTTTGCACATTGTATTGAACTTATGTAGTCTAAGACAGATGCATCAGAAGTAAGAATACCTATATTTTAATGTACAGCATCTTTATGATCCCTGATTACTAATTACACTTTATTTAGCTCATGGTACTGATCATCCCTTTGCTGTCCTAACTTGAATGTCACACAGTCTTTGTCCAGAGGTTCTTTACTGATTTTATTACTGTAACTCCTTATGTTTTATAGTCATTAATGCTAAAATTTGCCTTCATTCCATCTAGAAGTAGCTTAATTAAGCCATAGATCTGAAAGAAATAATAAATACCTGAAAGCAAAACAAAATGAAACAAAACAAAAAGAAAAACAGAAAAAACAAACCAGAAAAAAAAAATAGCACCATGATTTTTTTTTATCCCAGTGTGTGAACAGTGCCTGAGCAATACTGTTTTCTGGTGAGAGTAACCCACAATAATATTTTGTGAGAGCAGTGAAACAAACATATGCAAGTGCCTGCCATTTGGCCAGTGTCAAAGCACGACAGGTACAACCCGCTACAATACCCATGTTACTACTCATGTTATTTTAATTTTTTGTCTCTTTCTTAGGACATGGATCAAATATCTCAAGCAAAAAATGACAAGCCTTACATGTCTTTTAGTCTTGAAACTTATTTGAGCAACTAATTGAGAAAAACAGTTTTTAAAATTATTGATAGTCTGATATGTTGCTTTAAACATCGTCTGCCCTTCATAAGTAATTTTTCTAGGACAATGTCTTTAAAATATATTACAGAAGAGAGAAAGATCAACACTTTAAGGGCAGGATTTCTACAAAAGGTGTCTGAAAATTTTCAAAAAGAATAGTAATACATAGAATAATTCAATATGGTAAGGTATTAATGTCTTGATCTAAGTCAGTCACTTTTTTGGGGAGGCTGCAAAAAAATAAGCAAATCACTTTTCTGTCACTGCAACTACTTACAGAGAAAAGAAAGCTAAAATATAAAAACATTTAGTAAATAAATCCACGGACTTCAACAGTTCCCATCACTATCATCTCTTGAAATATGAATGTTACTATTGCTTTTCAGTATAGAATTGCTTCTGCTATGCCCTGCGAAGCTGTTGGCCTCCTCAGCTGTAGACCCTGGACAAACGAAACAACTTTGAAACAACCTCTTCTAAGATGCCGCACTTAAGAGAAAAAGAAGTTAGTACTGGTAGAAACCACACTCTATCCTGTCTTGATAACAATATTCATCAAGAACTGATAAAAGGAGGGAACAAACACAAGGCTTCTGACACAAAGCAGATGAACCCCAGGGATAAGTCTATGATCACAATGCTTCACATAAAGCACAGAAAGGTTTCCAAAAGTTCATGATCTCGAAACTCTTGCAAACACATAGAACAACTGATGTATAAAAATCTATAGGGAAAGGAAACAGAATTAGCCTTAAGACAATGCCATGGTCTTAAGAGAGTTTTGAAATCTCCCAGAGCAGCTAATTGCATGGAATTGAAATAGTGTTATCACTTACTCCATGTTAGGGACTATATGAAACGATTATCAGTCTGGCAGAAAAGTTGGTTACTGGGTTTATGATGCAGAACCTGTTTTTCAAATCAACTGACATTTGTGCTACATCTGCATAAGCTATTCTGATACTCTCCTGTTTGATTCAATTCTTGCTAGACCTTTATCTAGCAAACTCTCTCCTAATTTATGGCAGTTTCTGCTCCCATTCTCAGTTTATAACAGAATATGACAAAAGTAACTGTTTTTTGACTGGTATTTTAAGTTTGTATTTAATGTATTTCATTTTATTTTAGAATCTGTAAACAGAACCACAGATATTCATTTTCTGAATACAGGTATTATAATACATAGACTTATGATTATTAATATATAAATTTTCACATTTTGTATAAGTTTATGTACACACACACAAATATAAATATATTTATGCCCATACATATACACACAGACATTGTTTTCACATGTACATACAAACACTGCATATCTGAGTAAATAGTGAGGGGTTGCTTTATCTGTTTTGGGGGGGGGTTGTTTGGTTTTTTGCAGGGGGAATTTGTAGAATTGTAGGTAAAATGTGTCTCTGGAAGTGAGGGTGACTGATGAAAAGAGATGAGAGGAAGTAGGGAAACTCACCCAACTATGAGTCTTCTCAGGACAGCTACTGAATAGCAGGCCAGGTGAAGGACCTCAGAGTCTTTCAAGCTCTGTTTTAGGTCATTCTGTTCCAATGCTACAGAGTTTGATAATGAGAATATCACACAATGAGGGAAACTGCATTCTGAACATGCATTTTATCTACATAATAGGAAAATGGATATTTTGAAGAAAACTATAATTAAGAGCACTTTATAAAATATATCAAAGAGATGATAGGAAGGATACATACTGTGTACATCTCCAGTGAGTTTGGAAAATTATGATCATTTTAACAGTCAGAAGATCCCTGTGAATGCAGCTTTTAATATATTTTACCTGCTGCTTATACTTTTCTAGTTCATTCCAAAAGAATAGCAGACAGTTGCTAAAACAGTTCAAAACGCCAAGTGAGCTGTAACTAAATTGGCAATGAAGAATGACTTTGAGTCACTTCCACAAATGTCTGAAACTTCCTTTTAAAATTTATCCACAAATAGAAGGAGGAAACCAATATAAAGCTTCTGACACAAAGCATATGAACCCCAGGGTTAAGTCTGCCATATAGACTTTGATCATAATGCTTCATATAAAGCACAGAAAAGTTTCCAAAAGTTCATGATCTCAGAACTCTTGCAAACACACAGAAAAACTGAAAAAAAAAAGTAATTGACTACAAGTGGTCTGAAAAGAGCTAGAAAAGAGTGGGATAGAGAAATCCAGGTCACAAGCCTCCACCCTGGCATTCATCCCTCACCAATACACTGGGAAACACCCACAGCACCAGCACTTACACAGACACTGTGATGGCACAAAAGCCAGTAAAATAGAGCCAATGCTTGTTCAGCTGTAGACTTAAGAGACTTTGCATGTTAAAATTCTGTTCCTAAGATCATTTTCTGTTGCAGATAAAAGCTTTCAAAAGGAGTCCTTGGGGATGTTTCTGAGGATGCAGTTTATGACTTGAGTCTTTTTATTTTTGAGGGTAACTAGCTTGTAAGTGTATACAGAGGAAAAACTATCTAAAGGTACCTATAAGGAGAACTTTAAACTAGACTTAGTGGGAGAAAAGGATGGAATTTTGAGTAATAGAAAAGAAACAGGGGCTGCTGGTGCACTAGGCATCAAGAGGGCAACACCTGTGATAGAGCTCTGTATTGAGTTTTCATGGCAAGGTTTTCATGGGAAGGGCTTCTACAAGAAGACAACAGGAGCTGTCCCCATATCCGAGAGCCAGTTCCAGCTGGCTCCGAGAGACACTCAATGCCAGCGCAGAGGTTCTGTTGCAATCTGTGTAGGACCATGGTGAAGCAGATATCCACCCCGCAGTCTGTGGAGGACTCCATGCTAGAGCAAGTATATGTGCCCTGAAGGAAGCTGCAGCCTGAGCTCAAGCTGAAGCAGGCTCCTGGCAGGAGCTGCAGTCCATGGAGAAGCCCACACAGAAGCAGGTTTTCTGGCAGAAACTGTGTTCCATGGGGGACCCACACTCTTCCTGAAGAATTGCAGTCCAAGATCAATACTGGAGAAGTTTGTGAAGGACTGTATTCTGTTGCAGAGACACAACACTACAGCAGGAGAAAAGTGTGAGGAGGAAGAAGCAGCAGAGATGAACTGTTGCACTGCTTATATTTGGGAGGACAAAGAAAAGTCATGATTGAAGCTGAGTTTTGGAAAGAAAGGAGGGGGAAGGTGAAGGTGGTTTTAGTTCTGCTTTTATTTCTCACAATCTTATTCTCATGTTATTTGGCAGTAAGTTAAATTAATTTTCCCAAAGTCAAGTCTGGTATGCCTGTGACAGTAATGGGTAAGTGATTTCTCTGTCTGTACCATGAAGCATGACCTTGTCCATTTTTTTTTCACCCCTTGTTCTGCTAGAGAGGAAGACTGAGTGAAAGACTCCATGGCTTAGGGTGTGGCCAGGCGATCAAATATGGTGTATTTCTCTAAAAAAGTAACAGTCAATAGCCCTACCAAAGTACCTCCATACCAACGCACATAGCATGGGGTCCTGATTTCAGCTGGGATAGAGTTTAGTTCTTCTCAGTAGCTGATACAGTGCTGTGCTTTAGATACAGGATAGGAATACTCTTTTAACACACCAATGTTTTGGTTGTTGCTAGGCATTGTTTACCCTGAGTTGTGGGAATCCAGAAGGCAGACAGAATATCCTCTGCCTGTTTTAAATAATTTTAAATAATTTAACCCCCCTGGACAGTGCTGTATTTGACCTTTGTCTATGGAGAAAACTTCTAACCTTTTCAGTAGAATTAGATAATAGAATATTTTGTAAAGTTATCACAGGGTGAAAACCTAAAGGTTTTGGGTTTATTAATGTAGCAAATAGATAAAGAGCAAAAAAGTCCAAAATGGAGGATTGCTGTAGTTTCTAAGTTTCTTCTTCTTCTTCTATCCCTCCATTTTCTGCAGTAAAAGCACTTTCAAAGGATTGGATAAAAAATTCCGCAGTTCCGGTGAGCATTTGTTAAGTATTGGTAGATAAATGAAAATATCTTTCGTTTTAAGTCCTTATTGGGTAATTTACCTTTAAAAGGCCGTGTTATCTCGATTCTGCGGACATTCAGAGGACATTCAGAGGACATTTTAAGAACATTCAGAACTCTCCGGACTCTCTGCTATACTCCTTGCTCTATTCTTAACTTTTCTGATAAGACTTAATAATTAACTATCTGTAAGCAGAGAGCGATGGATGTCTCATTAGTATTTGGGATTCCTGGCAAGGATCTCAAATCCTCCCTCATCAGGGGAGATCTGGTTTAAGGCACAGCAAAACCAACAGGTGGAATTCAACACAGAATCTCACACTAAGTCAAAGGCTTTTTCAGTGTCTTGTGCTCTACCAGGTAAGGAAGTGCACAAAGTTCTGTGAGGGAGCATGGCCAGGGCAAGTGACTCAAACACTACAGAATATCATGCCCAGTATCTAAACTGAGGGAATTAGCCGAAAGAGAGGTTAGTCACAGTGCACTGTGGGGGTTTGGCATCGGTCAGCAGGTAGTGAGCAACTGTATTGTGCATTGCTTGTTTTTCTTTGGGTTTCTTTTTTTTTTTTGGCTAATTAATTATAGTCATCATCATTATTGTTGTTACTGTATTTCACTTTTTTTTCGACTATTTAACTGTTCTTATCTCAGCCTACAAGTCTTACTTTTGATTCTTGTCCCCGTCCCACTGGGGTGGGAGTGGGAGTGACTGCATAGTGCTTAGTTGCCAGCTGGGCTTAAACCAAGACACATGGGTAACAAAAATTGTTATACACCATTCAGAGGGAACAAGCAAGGAAGGAGAGGTAGAGAGGCTGCCCTCTCTGTAAACAATGGATTGAATGCACAGAGCTGCATGGGTTGAGAATTATGGGTAAAAGTTATGAAGGCCAAGTTAACAAAGGAAATCTTGTGGTTGGTGTTTACTGCAGGCTGTGGGATAGAAGGGAGTATGGTGACATAGCATTTGTACTTCAGGAAGAAACACACTCACAGGCTCTGATCCCATTGAGGGACTTCAGTCATCCTGACATCTGCTGGAAAAGCAGCACGGAAAGACATAAGCCATCCAGGAGACTCTTGAGACATATCAAGGGTAACTTCTTAATCCAGTAATAGGCAGCCCTACCAGAAAAGAAGTATTACTGGACCTAAATCTACCTTCTTTTGGTTGAAGACATTACCCTTGTGCCATCACTACAGGCCGTTGTAAAAAAGCCCACACCAATGTTCTTGTAGGCCCCCTTCAGGTGCTGGAATTATTGGGGTTATTCAGTCTGGAGAAGAGAAGGCTTAAGGAAGACCTTATGGCAATATTTCAACCCTTAAAGATTTATAAGAAGGATGGAGAGAGACTTTCTACAAAGGCCTGTAGTGACGGGAAAAGGGGCAATAGTTTTAAAATGAAAACTATAGATTTAGATTGAGCATAAGGAAGACATTTTTTACTATGATGATAGTGAGACACTGAAACAGACTACCCAGAGAAGCTCTGGATGCCCCAGCACTGGAAATGTTCAAGGTCTGGTCTGGCTGGGACTTTGAGCAGTCTGGTCTAGAGGAAGCTGTTCATGCCCATGGCAGGGAAGTTAGACAAGCTAATTTATAAAGACCCCTTCCAACCCAAAGTGCTCTATGCTTCTATGATTCTAAGACTGGCATCTTGCACTGGCAAGCCCCAGCCAACATACTCTGTGTCATTTCACAGGGAATCAAAATGAATCATACATGAAATATTTTTACAGTACTAGATATTGTGTGATAACATCTTCAGCCACAGTATTTGCAAGACCAAGGGAGAAGCAACAATACAGACATGTGCTTCTGCAGTTGAATTCCACACTAAGTTTAGGCAAGCTTGAATACTATCAGTAGTTATTAATCATTCAGAAACACTGCTGTGAAGACAAATAGAGGAATATAGACCAAAATATAAATTAAGATAAACCACTCTAGATTAAACAACAGATACTACCAGTATGTTCCATCAGTAATTTTTAATTGAATTACCTACAGCTATTTGTTCTTTGATCTAAGCAGAATGATAAAGCCATTGTGATTTTTAATTGAATTGTGTTGGTGTTATGCTAAACTCAGATACAAGACATAGGCACAACTGCAGATGTAATTTTTATGCACAAGGATCACTCCTTGTGAACTGCTTCTTGCACAGCTGCACTAAATCACTGTGTTGTGTTGCTTAATATAAGGAACTAGGCTGTTTAAATTAGAATTGCAGGAGGGAATTAATTAGTAAATATTTCATCCATGAAAACTATGCAACCATCAGGTCCTCAGTCTGAAGAAGTGATAAGCATTTTTAAGGACAGAATCTAGACTTTTACAGCAAATTTTGGTGGGATAAGTAGCCAAAAACTTGATATTCATAACAGCATATTTCTGTTATTTTCTGTACAAATACAGAAAATGTATTTTCCTGCTATTTATAAATACTAAACATTTATTCAAAAGACTGAATTTATTTTATTTGCATAAACCCAAAGCAATTAAAAAATCTTATTTTGAATTAATTGACATGTCTGTGAGGAGAAAGCCTGTCCATTCTAATCAAAGATGACAATAGCCTTAATACTGTAGTTTCCATGAAGCTCTTGAATTTAGAGTCTCAGATAAAGAATAACTCTGTTCTTCGCAAAGCTTGTCTAAAGATTTACACCTATTTATACATGCCTCCTTTATGATACATCTTTACTAAAATGAATGCTGCCACTTACAATGCCACTGAGATGTTCAGAGGTCTTTATAATGTGTCTCTGCACCAAGGTACATCCCTCTCCAAAGGAAAAAAAAATGTGAATACTGAAAAATTTCTTAATATTCTCTTCAGATAGGTTCTTTCTGTGAGTAGCCTTGTAAAAGGAACTAAGAAATAAATAAATAAATTAGTAAATCACAAAAAATGTTAAATATCTGCAGAAAAATTGCAAGTAAAATTGTATGTAACTGTGCCAAAATTATAAAGTTTTCTATTTATTTAGAAAACATACTCAAGTAATTGTTTTTTATTACTAATTCACTGCTTTTATCACAGAATCATAGGATGGATGAAGTTGGAAGGGGCTTCTGAAGATCATCTTGCCCAACCACCCCTGCTCAAGCAAGATCACCTAGAAAAGGTTGTCCAGGACAAAGTCCAGATGCCATTGGAATATCTCTGAGGTAAGAGACTTCACAACCTGTGCTAGTTCTCAGTCACCCTTCCAGTGAAAAAGTGCTTTCTGACATTCAGACAGAACTTCCTGTGTTTCAGGCACTGTCTCCTGTCCTGTCACTAGGCACCGCTGAAAAGAGCCTGGCGCTGTCTTCTTTGCAGCCCTTCTTCAGGTATTTGTACACACTGACAATATTTCCCCTGAACCTTCGCTTCTCCAACCTGAACAGCCCAGCTATCTCACACTTTGCTCAGATGAGATGGTGCAGTCCCTTTACCATCTTAGAACTGAGTAGAGGGGCAGGATCACCTTCCTTGGCCACCATCAACACTTTTCCTATTGCAGGCCAGGATACTATTAGCCTTCTTTGCTCAGAAGAGCACAAAGTTGGCTTCTGTTAGACACGGACCCCACCAGCCCTGGAGAGGTAATCTAATAGAAGAGACAGTCCACAGACCTTCTCCATTGTTTAGAAAACTTAGATTTAAAAAGGATCTAAACTTTCAATATTGATATTTCCTGGTAAGACTGATTTAGAAGAATATTTTGTTTGCATTGTCTGCTTTGTAAAGATATGGTAAGTTCATGCACTGTTCTTCTTTATGAATATGCTTTTTCATACATAATGTATCATGCTTTTATTCCACCATCTTCCCATTTTAGTTTACCACGCTTATATTATCTTAAGTTTGAGTGCTTTGTGTGATCTTGGTTTCATACTAAAACAGTCAAAAACCATTCCTAGCAGCTTTTGAAGATGTGCAACTTAAAAAAAAAAAATCAATTTTTATTGCAATGAATATCAGGGTGATTGAAATTTGATATCAGCAACTGATTTATGCACTTGAGCACTTCTTGACTTATTCTGGCTCAATGGTTCCCATTGTTTCCTCTGGTCAGTTTTAGCCAACCTTAGACTTCAGTTGAACTGCCTAGATTCAGGTAACTATTCCCTATTGGAAGAGGTCGATGGCACAAATCTAAACCTGAGTTCCTATTAAATTCTGTTTTATTCCTTAGTATGCTTCACAAAATTACGAGAAAAATAAGGTACATAAAAATAGGACCTAAATATCTCACTAAAACAAAATTAATCTTATATTAAGATATTTGTTTATGCATACTTTCTTGGTTTTTTCTCTTTTTCTTTGTTAGTATTTAGTTTGAGATTTCATTCTTCTGTTCCTTGTGCCTATTATTTTCCATTACCAGTGGTAGTTATAAATCAAAAAGGCATGGGCAAACTGCAGGTAGCTTGGAGTTAGGGAGCAGGAGATACAGAGAGAGATAGATTACATAAAAAAGTTGCTAACTACTTAATTAAAACAAAAGAGTCATTATTCTTTGAGGATTTTTTAGTCACCTGTTTAATACTTCAAGTAAATTAAACTTCTTCCAAGACACTAATAACCTGAATGAAGGTTGTAAAACTGGATATAGTACTCTAGAAGTGATCTAATATGTCAAGAAAATTATCAAGGAAAATGAGCACCTTCCTCAATCTGCTTACTGCGTATGTTTCTAAATAGTTTCTGTCCATTGGTATTGCCAGGAATTTTCAATAGTTTTCATCAGTCCATCACTGCTTAGGCAATATCAAGGGCTAGTCTTTGTACCATTTAAAGGGTAGTCCATACCTGTCACAGATCTTTACATTTATCCTTGTTTAATTTAATAGCATTCCTTTTAGTCCATTCCCCCAAGTTGTCCATGGACCTTTGAAAAGCGGTATCAACCACATCCTAGTTTGGTTCATCCACAAATTTTGTGAGGACACAACCACAGATTAATAGAGTACATTGAATGGGATAGGTTCAAGACAGATGCCCAAGAAATTCCCTGTAACTGGCCTCCAGATAGAGCATGGCAACAACAACAACCCTCTATCCTCAAAATCCCCCAGTCCTTTCACCTATTTAGTGGGTCAGGTATCCAAGCTATAGTGTTCCAGACTGAGTCACTGAATCACAGAATCATAGAATAGCCTGGGCTGGAAGGAACCTCAAAGATCACCTAGTTTCAACCCCTAGACCAGGCTACTCAAAGCCATATCCAGCCTGGCCTTGAAACCTTCCAGGCATTCATAATTTTTCTGGGCAGCCTGTTCCAGTGCCTTAAAACTGTCAAATGATTTTTGTTTCTAATATTGCATCTAAACCTACTCTCTTTCAGTTTGAAGATATTGCCCCTTGTCCTGTCACATGTCCTTGTATATAGCTCCTCTCCATCTCTCTTGTAGCCTCTATTCAGGTACTGGAAGGTACTATGTTTCCCCAGCTGTCCCCACAACATTTCAGTAATGACCAAAAGCAAACTAGTAGTGACCTCACACAGCTCTCTCCACAAGAAGATGTTTTGGTTTTCTTGTGGTTGAGCCCCAGATGGAAACTAAGCCTCACACAGCTACTCATTCACTCCGCTGCAGGGGGATGGGGGAGCAAACCGGAAGAGTAAACTTGACAAAACTCAGGGATTTAGATATTATTAGATACCATTTTAATTTAGATATTCTTTAGATATTATTAGATACCATTTTAATAGGTAAAGCAAAAGTCACACATGCAAGCAAATAAAAAAATTTAATTAATTCACCACTTCCCATTGGCAGGCAGGTGTCCAGCTGCCCCCAGGAAAGCAGTAATGGTGACCTCATCATGAGTAATGGTGACTTGGGATGACAAAAGCCATCACTTGAATATTCCCCTTTTCCTTCTCCCCCCAGTTTACATGCTGAGCATAATGCCATAGGTATGAAATATCCCTTTGGTCAGCTGGGGTCAACTGTCCTCTCCCAACTGCTTGTGCACCTCCAGCCTACTCTCTGTAAGCACTGCTCAGCAGAAATAAAAACATCCCTGTACTACCAACACTGTTTTCAGCACAAATCCAAAACATAGTGCCAAAGCTGCTAGTATGAAGAAAAGTAAGTCCAGCCCAGCCAAAACCAGCATCATTTTCGATATAGAATTGCTCATTTTGAGTGAGATCTTTTTGAGATTAGTTTGACCTCATATACAAAAAGGATATCCTAGCACAGGGCTATGGGTCTAAGCACCCAATCAATGTAAATTATTGTAGGAAATTAAAATTCAGGGTGGAAAGAATACATCAAAACTACCACCACCACTCCTCAATGAATTCTTCTTTTACCTTCCACACACACATCCGTGTTGGAGGTGTAGAGGAGAAAGACACTGTGCAGAAGTGTTCTGATTTTTAATATAATTCAGTAAAATCAGGTTTCACAAAATGAAAGAGAAACTAAGTTTCTTTGCACAGATTTGCCAAAGTACAGGCACAGCTTTCATTTAATATTCTTATAGCCATATCAGGTACAATGACATTGCTAAGCTCAGATAAATCTCTCCTGGCGTCTCACTCAGAACAATATTAGCACTGAGAACATAATACAGGTGATTTTATTTCCATTTTATTCTCCTAAAAATTAATACAATCTCATATAAGAAATATATCATGTTAATATTTAAACCAACCAAAAGCTTTTGCATAAACAGATATTATTTATTTCCTTGACTGTCATTAACCCTACAGATTCCCAATGGTAACAGTGGAATTCAGGATTTAGTAGATTTTTTTTTTCTTTTCGATGCTCCAGCAATTTCGTCTTTCATTTTAAAATATGCTGTATCTCCAAACACATCACAGCCTACACTGATAAGTTTATAAATAAACATTATTATTCATTTGCATTTTTGCAACTCCTGTAAAAGATGTATTAGCCTTCATTATTCTGCTCATGAACCTGATGATAATTTCTACATTGTCTTTTTTAATTGCTTTCCAAGTTCACAGCACTTCTTCTACATAATAATCTTACATTTTCATTGAATTCTTTATCCTGAAAGATACCAAAGCCCTTCAAAAAATGTGAGCTGAATTCTATCCTCAGTTTTATCCAAACACCCACCAGCTGCAAAGAAATTGAAAATCTCTGAGGAGTCAATTTGATAACTTGAATAAAAGAAAATTGATCACTTTAGCAAAAAATACAGAACTAGTTCAAACTGGTAAGAAGAGTCTTCCTGTAATTTAATTTGTTTTTCTTCTGGGATCGCTCATTTTTTCATAAACACGTTTCCCTAGTCGGCTGGAAGTTCACATTAAGGTAAAAGATTGTCCTTATCAAAGGTTGATTTTTCTTCTAATTTCATGCCAGTTTTCCCTAAATTGCTTTATCTCTTTTCTTGTATCACGTTTTGGGGGCTTTTTTGCTCACCCCGAGTTTTTCACAAGCTGTTAAGTAGAACCAATAATATCACAGTTCCAGGTAATTTCTAATCTACCATGTACAGGGTGAATCCATCGTGTTAGTCATCATATTACAGGTGTTTGCCTGATTAGAGTATTCTAGTAGCTTTCACCAAAAATATTAATGTGGTCTCTAACAGTACTTTAAGCATCATGTAACAGGCATGCTCTAAGTTTCTATTTTCAAACTCTAATATTTGCATGCTACGCAACCTAAAAAACTGCATGAAAATTAACATTCTATTACCATCCAAATCAAAGATTTCTTATGGATTTCTTTCTGTTGTTTTAATTTATAAGATTGTTTTATCAAAGGCTTCTTCAAAGGTGTTATTTCTTCCTATGTCTAAGAAACAAATAAGCACTCCATGCATACATATTTTTGTCTGCACAAGGATGACACTGAAGACTAGATAAGTGCTGAAGATAGTCTAATGGAGCCATGTTAAAAAAAAGTGATGGTCAAAACTGAATGTCAAATGATATTTCTAAAATCAACCTGCTTTCTCAGCAAATATTTTTCACCTAATTTTTCTACTGATTCCAGACTCCTGCTTTGCTACACTTGCAGATCTACCATGTAATATAAGTTTCAAAAGAAGCTCTATAAAGTAGACATGAACGTCTCCCTGTTTCTTAAAATACTGATCTCTAGTCTTTGTCTGCCAAGAGATTTTTTTATAAACAAGTCACATTGAGCACAAAGACATGGCAAATCAAACAAACAAACAAAAAATTAATCATTCTTTAGAAAGATGATACTGATTTGTAGGCATATTCTTGCTTTCCTTCAGCAAGAAGGAAACAAACTTGATGAACACTTTTTAAAAATGTGCTTTATAACACACTGAGAACTTGTTTGGTGTGATGACAAAAGATCATAGGCCCCAGAAGATCATGCAATTGCAAGTTAAATAATGGCAAGCAAAATTTTTTACCCACAGATCCATATAACTGGGGCAATGGGGGAGGATATTTTTTCCTAATGTAAAAGTTCTAAGAGAAGCAGTGTTTTAATTTCTTACAGTGTTAATGGTTATCTTTCTTAAAGCTCTTCTTTTGTGAGATTTCTGACTCTTATTAACCTCCTAGGGCATTTAGAACAAACTCCTTGTTTTTTTGCACAGTAAAAGTGCAGGTTTTTTGGTTTTTTGGTTTTTTCTTCCCAGTATTGCAGAATCCACAAAACAGGAATCAAAAGAAAAATCACAAGGCCAAGATGCTCATTCAAGTTTTGTTACTAAACTGACAGGAAGGTTTATTAACAAACATATTCATAAGTGAATACAAATATGAATATAGCTTCTGGATATTCTCAAGGTAGCTCAGTATATCCCCTGTCTCCAGATTTGGGAATCTATCTTCTTTCAGATATATTTATTTTAATTCTAGAAGTCCACTCACTTCAAATATTTTTCTTAGCAAGAACATATAAATCCCAACACCTTTCATTGTATATGCTGCCACCCATGTTTTTTCTTAGATCACTGAATGACTATTAGTTTCCACAGATGTTTAATAAGTATGGGTTATGCATGTATACTGTCCGAGTAGAATGGGTTTTTAATCAAAAAAACCCAGTACTTGTGTTACTAACTAATGTCTCACTCATCTCTGGATGTTTTTGGGATTTTTCCAGGAAGAATTCTTATACCTTTTTGCATGAGAAATAATTCTGTGCTTGAATGTGCAGCTGTTGTTCATCTGGGCAATCTTGTTTCTGATACTCAGGAGAGACCTGCCACAGATCGTCAGCTTGAGGGGCCACACATGCCAAAAAGGGAAAATGTAATTGCAATTCATATGGGACTGTGAAGTGCTAGTATAGAAGGTCACAGCACATCGTCATTTATTCCTCAGTAGCTGAAGTCTGGAAGGCGAATCCTCTGTAGAAATGTAGAGACGGTTATACCCTAAAACAATAAGAGAAGGATAGGAGAGGTCACAGTTACCAGAGAAGGATCTCAGAGGTGCAGAATGGAAGACTCCGTAGGAACTTAATTATTATTCACCATTACTGAAGAGGTCAAAAACCTCTGAGGCAAAGAAAAGTCAGCTCAGACACAGATGCCCAAGACATCGACTAATTTATCGTGCAATAGGATCCAAAATCATTTCTCGGTTAGGGCAGTCCCCACATCCATTTGTGCTAGGGTAAATGGCCAGTTGAAATTGCACATGAAACAGCAGGAAACTTCCACTCTATTGCACTCACCTTTTATGATGATAAACCCTTTTATATATCTTTCTTTGTTCCCGTTCACCTTTTCAGCAGCTTCTTCCACTTTATTCCTGGAGATATTGAAAGTAAACAGGCTAGGAATTAGATTGTTTTCAACTCTGGGTACTTGTTGTTTCCCCTGGATGGAAACCCACAACTCCTAAGAGGTCTGGAGTGCCATGAGAGTGCTAGATTTCAGACAGAGTTCAGCCTGCTTTTCAAGCTCAGAAATCATTTAACGGATTACGTTTCAGGCAACTAAGTTACATACAGTTAAAATAGACTGGAAATACATATATGTTTTTACCTTTTGTAATGGAAATTGAACAGATTGTCTTTAATTGTTTAGAGGACGTGTAAAGTACCCTGCCAAAAAAAGTGAAAGTTTGGAGAGGGTAGGAAAAGACATTACATTAGGGAAAAGACATTAGACTCTAGAATTTATCCTATTTTTTTTAGTTTCATATTGTCAGCAGTTGGATTCTAATAGATTTTAGAGCATCTGCTTTCTGAAAAAACTGTCTTAAATGTGCATGTGTGCAGAAGCATTAATAAGAGTTACAGGAATGAGACAATCCTAGGCAGATGAAAGCAATAAAAAGGCTTGCCTCACTGCAATATTTAAAAGCTGGAACAGGCCATTTCTCCCCTACAAGGCCATTGCTTATTGCCCTGTTGCAATCAGAACTTATATTTGCTGTCTTCCTACCTTAGCTTTTGAATGCCAAGATAAATGGGGAATCAGAAACTACAGAAATGTCATTACCCCTTCCATTTCTACACTTGCAGCATGAAACATTTTAAGTGCTTCCTTTGAAGGTACTATGAAGGTTTTCTTGATAGTTTTCACACTAATTTTGTCTGGGGCTCTGCCACCACATTCCAAACTTTTATAAAGGTGCCAGGAATAAGCCAGACCTTTCAAAACTTAAAGGAATATCTAGATTTCTCTGTTTGACTCAGACACTTACAAGTTTGTTTTCACATGCGTAACAGCTAGAACCTCTTTCTTTCCAAAACAAAACGAAAAACTGTAATATTTACACTTTCATACCAACTTTTAAGTACTAGGTTTTTCAGCATAGTTCTGTCTTAACCCTATTCTGAATCTAACAATGATAATATTAATTATCAACAAGAGCAAACTGTTAAAGATGTACATATCCCCACATATAACCTCCTTCCACACATGACACCAACAAATAACGTAATACCAAAACCACAAATATGAATTTGAGCTTCTGAGCATGACAGAAGCAGAAAATATTAACAAATATACAGCTGCCTTTTCATGCCAAAACCTGTTTCAAATTCTCCTACACAACTTGACTAAATGACTAAATTGATTAAACTACTTTGTACTGCTGTTGTACAGATACTGAGAGTGTTTGTTGAAAGCAAAACTAATTTACTGTGGTGTTGACATAAGACTACATTTATTTAAGTAGTCAAAACAGACAGGACAGTCAGTCACTAAATGGTGGCAAGGGAAGTCTGTTGTAAGGGTTCTTGAAATGGCATCTTCAACTTGACTGCCACTCCTCTACTGTTTTCATAATCTAGCGACCCCTTGGTTTTACATGTCCCTACCAGCACATACATAAAACAAGACCATAGTATAGGAATACGGATGCAGTTCAGGCTGATGGAAACCTGAGGACATCTCCAGTTCGACCTCCCTCTAGCTGTCCTGGATATGAGGTCAGACTAGATTGACAGCACAAATTTTCTGGCCTGCCTTACTCTGCTATGCTGTTCTCTGGGTGATCCAGCCTGAGTCTCTCCTGTTTCAGCACCTGCACATTGCTTCCCAGCCTTTCTGCATACCCTAACATGAACGGACTGGCTGGTGCGTCCTCAATTGCCTGTCAGTGACAAGGACCTGCTGTTAGGTTCCCCTAAAGCCATCTCTTCTCCAGGCTAAATGGTCCCTAGTCCTGTAGAAACCCACTCTCTTCACAGAGTTATTGCTGGCCTTCTTTGTGTCCGGAACACACCACAGGCTCCTACCATCCACCACATCCTACAAGCCTGTGTTGCTGTGCCTGGTTTCTCTGCGATGGTATTGCAGGCCGCAGCCTTCCTGAGAGCACCGCAGGGCATTCCTAGGGAGCGTGGGAGAACCACTTTCCCGCAGCCTTTTGGCAGCCCGCGCTATCTCAGTTAATTGTCGGCTCACAACAACGCGGTGGCGGTAGAGGAGGCGAGAAGGCTCTTGCATGGAGACAGCAGCAGGTCTTTATTCCATGCTAACTCTCCAAGGCCTAGGACCAGCACACGTGCCAGCCCCCATAGGCAGGGGGCTGGCACATGGCTAGAGCCCAGAGAGAGAGAAGCTGGTGGCTGCTGAACCCCAAGGCAAAGAGAATGCACCTGGCCTTCACAGTCCCTATCTTGGGGAACAGGGGGGCGGTACAAGGGCGGAGTTAGGATAACAGAGCCAATGGGGAGAACCTGAGGGAGTGGTTTGGACTAGAGATGGGGGAAGGGGAAGTCACATGGAAAGGCAGGCAGGGACATGGAATAGGGGTCCACAACAAGCCTGTTACAGAAGAGTTGCTTGTCAGGCAGTGAGTGTCCGGCACATGCAGTTGTAAAGGGATATATTCCTTCCCTGGTGTATGAGTTTGCGTTTATCTTTGTTGGATATAATTAATTTCATATCAACCCATTCCTCCAACTTCTCCAGGTCCCTCTGGACAACAGCCAGGCCTTTAAGCATATCAACTGATACCCCCTTATCTGCTGTTTATGGAACATTTTATATGCAAGCATTCCATAAACTTCTCTATGTTAACAATCAAGATGCTAAGCAGGGTCAGTCTCTTTGTTGCCCCACTTGTTACCAGCAAACTAGTAGAGTACAACTAATTTCAACTCAACTTTCTGAGCCTAACAATCCAATGAGTTTTGCACACATCTGGTTTTTCTCCCATTCAGACTGTATCATCCTAACTTGGATACAGTATTGTGGAAGACTGTCAAAAGCCTTGCTGAATTAAGGTGCACCCACTCCTCTCCTGATGATCAAAAGTCTGGCTATTTTTTTGTATAAGGAAATCCAACGTGTCAAGCATGTTTTACTCTTGATAAATCAAGGTTAACAATCGCAGGCACAGAAATATTCTTTAATAAGACCCACTCAATGACCTACCCAAGTATCAAAGTTGGTTGACTAGTTTGCACTTCCCCAGATGGTTATTTTGGTACTTTTTGATTAGGAGTGTAATATTGTTTTTCCTTCAATCATCTCAGACATCCTCCAATTTTCATTTTTTTAAAGATGATAAAGATCAGCCCTACAAAGATATTGATCAGTTCTCTCAGAAACCTACGATGAAGCTTGTCTATGGATATACTATGAATCAAATTCACCCAAATAAACGCTGGCTTGATCTGCATCCACTTTCTTCTCCTTGAGTCCCTTCACCAGTCTTTGTTGGTAGACTGAGGCTATGAAGGCATTAAGTACCTCTGCCCTATTTGTATCTAGGTTCATTAAATCACTTGCGCCATGGAGGGGCAAAAAGAAAGTGCCCCCCTAAACTGAACAGCCCACTCAACTGAGTATGATGTGGGGGCTTCAATCTGACAACATGACAGTAATTTCCTCCAAAGCACATCCCACCCTTGAAAAGGATATGATTGGTCTTGCAATGAGAAGCTGGAAGTTCCATCCTCAATAAATGGGCTGGGGCAGGGCCAGTGGGTCCAGGTATAGATGCTCAAGTGTCAGCACTTTGTGTGGATGTCACTAACCACAGTGGCATATACAAATATGACTATTTTTTAATAGTAATATTTAATTGTCATCATATGTAGTGATGGTGACAAAAACAACTAAAAGCAACTTTATTTGTTCTTGTTAGTTTAAATTTTCTGAGCCACAATAAAGGCACAAATTTTTGAATACCTTCTGACAATGAGTAAATAACTCTTATAATATTTTTTAGTGGTCAGTAGCATCTATATAAAAGTTTTATTTAATATTTTCTCACAATTACTTGGCTAGTATGTATTATACTGCTGTCCTGCAATAACTAGACTGTAAAAGAACTGCTCACCTCTACAAAGCCTCTTAGTTGCTTACAGAGTGATGGACTCCAACCCCTCTGTTGCTATGAAATTCCAAGTGACCGTTTTGTGCAGAAGAGTGACACTAGCAGTGGAACACTAGTGGGCTGCATACTTTTTACAGCATTGTTTCTTTGTTATTATTCCAAATTACATCTATGCTGTCACAGATTAACTACTTTTTCAAGGGGTTGTGTGTTTTCATTTAATCTCAAGCATCACTTGAGATTAAATGTCTTCAAAAAAGAAAAAAAATGAATTAATTTGTTCTTTGGGCACTGGTTTATAACTTAACACTTCTCAGACTATGAGATGTTTGGTAAAGGGAAGAGCTCTTAAAACTTATCTGATGGGTGCATAAAAAAATCTCCAGCTTACAGTTTTAATACCTGTGCTAATTTGGAAAACAACAAGTCAGTAGCAGGCCACAGAATGTACACACTTGTATGTTAACAAATATCAGGTAATGATTGTACGCACACAATTATTTTCAAGAAGTCATTACTCACTGGTTTGATTTATCAAATTTCTAGCCTCTGATGCTCATCTGTGTCTCCAGAAACTACCATTGTAAACACAAATTAGACTCCTTTTTTTTTTTTTTTTTAGTTACTGGAGTCACCTGCAAATTTGCCTCTTTATAATGCTTTTAATTTTGTCTAAAACCTGGGTTTTAATGCATATGTATTCAGCCCACATTCTAAAATTGGAATGCTTCTCTATTCTGTGTAAACTTTTGTATCCCTTTCATCATGTCTTTCTTACTTTATACGTTATTTACTTATGAACCATAGGCTTCCTTGTTCTAATTTATTAACTGTTGAAAGAATTATGCTAGTGCTAGCTCTGCAAGATTAGGTCCTATGTTTTAACAAATCTCCCTTATAAATTATCCCTCCTTGCAGTTCTTATACTAGAACTGCAGGTTCTGTGATTTTCTTTATAAATGAAGGCCAACCCCTTACTCCATTAAAACCATTGGCAAAATTCCTGCTGAATTCAGTGTGAATAGATTTAAACTCTTATGTCTCAGTTGTCAAGTAGCTAGCACCTATAGTGATAAACACCTACTCTTTATTTTTCAACCTTGACAACATAAACAGGTTAATGTCAAAGTAAAACCTAATGGCAGTTTAGTTTGATGACACCACCACATCACTTTGATTTGTAACTGTCTGAAGATTTCTGTTTTTTTTTAATTTCGCTCTTTCCACACATTAGATATTCCAGAGTTCAGAAATGAACTTATGGAAGATAGAAGATGAATGTTGCACTTCTTTAGACTTCTGCAGTGTTACGCAGTTAAAAAGCATGGCAGCAGCAATTGTTTTATCCTTTGAGAATACGTTCTTTCTGTGGCAGAGACTAACACATTATGGCCTGGTCCTGCAAAACCCTAAATACTGTAAGATTTTCAGCATGTTCATCACCAAGGGAAATCAATCAAATATTTGCTGCCAAACGCACTGAATTTAGAAGCACTGGGTTCTACACAAAATTTTACTCTATGATTGAGTTTCATAATATTAGCATTTGATAAGCAAAACAGTGATGAATGTCTGCTAAGGTGATGACTGCCTAGGTGGAGAGCAGTGGATATGTTTATATAGACTGTATCAAGGCTTTCAACACTGTCTTTCATAATATCCTCATAAACAAGCTGATTAAGTATCAGGTAGATAAATGGACAGTGAGGTGGATTTAAAACAGGACTACCAGTTAAAAAAGGGTTGTGAACAGAGGCACAAAGTCAGTGAGGCCACTGACTATACTACTAGTGAGGCTAGTCACTAGTAGTATAACCTGGAGACTGATACTGAATCCAAAATGACCTGGATAAGGAGAGAGTGAATCCTTAGCAAGTTTGAATATAAAACAAAATGGGGAGGAGTGACTGATACTTCATGGCTGTGTTGCCATTCAGAGGCTTCTGGACAAACTGGTGAAAAGGGTTAGGAAAAACATCATGAAGTCCAGTACAGAGATGTAAAGTTATCCCTTTGAAGGGGGATAACTCAATGCATCAGCACACCTAAGAAGTTGACTGTATGGAGAGCAGCTTTGCTAAAAAGGATATGTGGGTCCTGGTAGATGCCAAATTGACCATGAACCAGTTATGTGCTCCTGTCAGGCTGCGCATCACAGTACAGAGATATGGACATAACGGAGTGACTCCAGTAAAGGGCCACAGGTGGTTAAGAGACTGGAGTGTTTGTCACATGACAAGAAGCTAAGAGATCTGGGAGTGTATAGCCTGGAGAAGGGTCAGGAGGAATTGACTGACGTCTATAAACAACTGACTGGGGGCAGGAGTGAATGGACACAATGGAGACAGGCTTTTCTCAGTGATACCCAATAATAGGAGGCAATGGGCAAAACTGAAATACAGGAAGTCATCTTGTGAGCCACTTTGTACTGGGCAACTGTTCCTACTGCACAGGCAGGCATGAATTAGGCCAAGGTGTACAGAATGGTGCACAGGTGAAGAGCACCTAGTCCCAAAAGAGACTACTGAGTCCCTGTTTAAGAATTATATAATATTCCTTATTGAAAGCTTACATCAAACTATATCATTCTGCAGTTTTTCCTTCTCTGGCGCAAATCAAGGAATGCTACTTAGTTTATCTTTACATAGTGACAGAAATGTGCCTCATGCAGACACACATTCTTTCCACTTTTCAGTATTTTCTGGGGAAAAGAGCAACTGCTCCAGAATAATGACCTCTGTTTATTCTGTTTGCATCCCTGCCCCAGCCCTTCTTGTAATATTCAAAGCCATCATCACACTTCTAAAAAGTCTTTCATATAGCTAATGTAATGAATAGTGACATGTGACTAAGGAGAAATGCTACCCACTTTCCTCCCTTCCTTCCTTCCTTCCTTCCTTTTTTCCTTCCTTCCTTCCTTCCTTTTTTGTTATTTCATTCTTTCTTTTGTTCATTCTTTCATTCTTTCTTTTGTTCTTTCTGATATACAAGAGGACTTAACTCTTGTAGATTCCCTGGAACATAAAGTTTGCTATGATGCCAAATGGTAAGGCAGATTTCTGAAGTGCAAGGTAAAATTCTCTGAATTTGCTATGAGCTTATAATAAATAGACCTTACAGATCTCAGGATCATAGCTAAAAAAAAAAAAAAATTCACATCCAGACGATATAAATCTTGAATTGCAAGGTCAAAAGTCTTGCTCAGTAATGGAAACATGAAAAATATTTACAATCAATCACTCACTCACATACCCCTCTCAAATGAGCTGGTATATAAAATATTACATTACACCATGTTTCAAACCAGCTTTTTTAATACTATACTCTCAGTAATTTGCTCTACAAACACAGACTATAATTAGATTTTTTTACAGGGTAACAGGATAATATAACAGCTTTATGCCTCAAACAAAACCAGATTAAGCACAGTGTTCAGTTTAAACTATTGCATATTTTGGCACTTAACAAAATAACACCCCATAGGAACCTATTGTCAGAGGTTTCTCTGAGTCTAGGCATTTTCCCTGCCATTAGGGTGTCTTAGGTTTTGCCATTTTTCTATTAATAGCTTCTGCTGACAGTTACAGTCCAGAACAATAATGTTTCAAACAGCTACCAACAATGGTAGCAGTATGCTCGGTTTGATTTTCTTAAGCATGACCAAGGAATAGACTTATATTGAAGAAAACATTTCAATATAGTGAAGAAAGATGTTGACAAAAAATTCATAAATTTCTGCATAGCAATTTTTAAAGAAAATATCAAGGCTCAAATTGAAATTTTCTAAGTCATTTTACATAAGACTTTGATGAGGACTCACCTGATACATTTTCTAGTGGAAAGAGTAACTCATTTTTAAAAAAAGTATTTCCCAGCTTTGAAAAACATAACAAACAAAAAACTAAAATTACTTACAACACATTATGATGAACTGCAAGTGTGAATAAAAATTTCAAACTTGAACAAAGATGGAAGAAGCCTTTGCATTTTTATCAGTAGAAAACCAAGGTACTTTTCCCTGAAATCTTGAGCTAACAAAGTACAGTCCTGAACAGCAATATTAGCTGTCGTATATAAGGTACAAAATTTTAAAACAGGGTATTTCAAAAACAAACCTTCTTGAAGTCCCTTCACATTTTTAGATGTACAATTGAAGTACTTCCAGTGCTGATAAACACGGTTGTGTGGAAATTGCTCAGATTCTTCCCCTCTTACCACCTTCCCCAGTCCCTCCTTTGAAGGATTCCTCCTTCAAGGACGGATTTTTGCACTGACTGAAGCAGTACACCTCTCACAATACCCATGAGAATTCACTGGATTAGTTAAAAAGAAAAAAAACAAACAAAAAACCAGAAAGTATGATTTACACTCTCTATACCTATACGTTCCATGTTGCTGTAAAGCTTGGCGAAGAAAAGGAAATAAATGGTTACTTTAAAAAATTAGGAAGTAATTTTAGTATTCAGATTTCAGTAATACTTAAACAAGGTGAAATTATATTTGACCTCCATTTGGCTGCATCATCTATGCAGACTGGATCATAGGATTTACTAAAAAAAAACCCCATTTTTGTCTTTGTGAAACACCATTTCTGCAGGCTCTCCACTACTGGTCTTGTTTAGACAAATGAAATGTCAGACACAAATTATATACATACAACTCACATAAGGACATAAATAACAGATGTAAAGTGTCTTCTTTTACCAGGCAGACTTTATTTATTTGTTTATTTATTTACTTACTTACTTACTTACGTACTTGGCTGTGTGCTGGACAAGTGGCTAAGGAGGTGGAAGAGTATTTTACCAGCACAGCACTGTCAAACCATGAAATGTGAACTGCAGACAAACTTTTACGGCAATAAATGCCCTAAATCCTTCCCCTAAAGTGTTGAAAATCTAAAAAGAAACTCAAGATAATTAGCATGACCTGAAGTTAATGCTTTGAAACCAAAATAAAATAGAAATCTGTGTTTAAGTGGTGATGCATCTGAGGCAACAAAAACTAATACCAGCAACTCACAGGTGAATCTCACAGCCTGCAGATACATTGACAGTAATACAGACAAGAACACTAGGCATAGTGTACCTGGTAAGCCTACTAATCTTAAAAAGTACCCAGAGCCCTGTTTGGCTTCTCTTTCAAAACTACAGAATAGTTAAAAAATTTTCATGCACAAATTTTATGTTTTGAGCTTTCTGTCTGTTTAGATGGGGCAATGTTATCATTTTGCCTACAAATTCTACTTTTGCTTTCATAGAATGGACATTATTGCCTTCTATTTTATTCTAAATATATTTACTGGAATTTAAGTAATCAACAAAAAAATCTAAAACAGCAACTGTAGGAGCAACAGAACCAGAAAGTTTCTAGTCCATCTGTCTATCAAAATAAGCAACAGACTGTTTATGAAACAAATCAAGAAACCCTATAAGATAAGCCATATGACTAAGCCCAACATCCATGCTAGTGCATTAGCAGAGGAGCAATTGTTTTCCTTTTTTAAGTGGACTATAGTAGTGTGCAGTAACAGCCCATGTAAATCCAGTATTATCCTGTAGATTTCTTGTTTTGATTGGCATAATCCCTATGAGCACCTTATACTTCCAGTACAAGGAAAAATGACAGAGTATCTTTTTGAGGCACGATTACTTCAAGTCATAAAACTGCACACGTCACACTATCTTCAGGGAATAGTTGCATTAATGTATCAAATTTTGCAGACATACATTTAGCATGGGATTATTTATTTAAAATACTCTTTAACTGTCAGTCTTCTTTATTATACCTTTGACATACATCAGCTATGAATACTGAGACCACAAAATGAATATGACAAACACTTCTCAATAAGCTCAGAAGATTGAAAAGAAGCAGGGTTTTTTAACTACTATGGCTATTATGGTGAAATCAAAATCTAAATAATATAAAATTTATTAATTCATAAACACCTTTTCCCCTTAAAGGCATTAAATACTTTACTCATAAATAGGTGCTTGATCTTAAAGCTTTTTCTCTGGCATCTCTTCCTTTTCTTGCAGTATTTTCTGATTCTGAATTTTTCAGCAGTCATGCCCTATACATGAACAATACAGTTGTCCTCCACTTGTTTTAATTTTCTAAGTGTATTTCTGCTGATGAAATCCAGTCCTTGGAGTACTCAAATATATATTCTTGGTAGTACAAACTGAGCAATGAATACTGCAAATTTCCAAAAAACATTGAGCAGTTAATCTCAAGACTTCACATAAATCATAAAATATGACACTTTACTGCAGTAATCTACAGTTAATATTGCTAAACATTAGGTTTTCTAAAAAGCAACAAACTGTCTCCTTGCCAAAAATATAATGGGCTATTCTATTTATAGGCTTTTCAAAAGCTGTGCCTGCACAGTTGTTATGTGTGTGACAAATGTCAATGGCCATAGCTTTACAAAATTTTCAATCAGAGAAGTATTATCATTAGCTCACAGATGAGGAACTGAATAATAACAATCGTTAAAGGCTCTCTGCATTTATTTATAAGGAGCACAACATGAGAGGAGGTTGGTTGTACACGAAAAGATCTGGTGAGGATTATCTGACACTAAGTGAATTCCTGAAACCATTCCTAGGTGAAGAAAATGACTTGGAGTGATGCTAGCCTGATATTTAAATATCAAAACCCACTGAATTCTCTGGCCCTTAAGGCAAGCCTGGCAAACTTTAATACTAATGAGATGTTTCTAGATTTCCATTTAATACACTTCTTGCTCCACTTTCCTATTAGTGCAACCTTTATCTCAGAGTCTTTTTTTCTCCTCCTCCATGTTGAATTATTGTTGTGCGCTGGTCAGGTAACGAACAGCCATCTCCCCATGGGAACAATGCCTACGGCTGGTGAAGAAAAGACCAGCAAAGAATAAATCTAAGGTGGCTTACATATCTCAGAGAACCAGGGACTTAAGCCAGTTACAAGTTGTACTGTTTTATGCACACTTTTGAAGTGTCTGCCTATGGAGGGGCAATTGGGAAGTCGAGCAGAAAGTACCACAGAGATGATAAGCGATGTGGACATCTTGACCTTAGTGGGTCAGAAGCCCTGGGAACAGCAAACAAGAATTTGAAGGAGGTAGTAGAAGGAACGTTATTTATTACATCGTGCCTTGTTTTAAGGTAGTCATGCAAGACGGTGGTTAGCCAATGTTGCTAGGAAACATGAATATTGTGGGTTTTGTTAGAGTAGTGGAAAGTTTTGCCCGGAAGCTGTAAGAGTATATAAACCATGCTGTAGAATCAATAAATCGGCTTTGCTTGCACCAAGCTAAGTCCTGTCTCTCAATCACTGTCACCTGCCCAATCCCATTTGACCTAAAAATTTCTATCAAATTCATCTGAGAAGTATTTATTTTGTGCACTTTAAGAACAAACACTTGACAGTGCAAACCACAGGACAGCAATTGTTGAGGATATACGCCTGATCTTAACCAAAGCTGTACTATAAACATACCTGAAGTGAGTCACAAGGCTATCACAGTGCAAGAAATTTAAAATTCATTACATCTTCTGAGTTTTATTCCAGAGATTTCACAATGGAAGTGTTTTTTTTAAAATGATTATTTAGATTCTTTTTGAGTGAGAAAATATGCCAGCTCCAGATCCTCCTTTTTGCCATAATCTGGACATGTAGCACATTCAGGTACTCTGGTGCTGTGCAACAGTTTTGTACACTATCTATCATCCTGTAATATGCAGTTCTACTTAAACCATTAATATTTTGTATGGGACCAAACGCATCCACCAACATGATGGCATAATAAATACAATACACTCAAATATAAAGGAAGTCTTACAGAGAATTACGGAGACAGATTAAGGTTAGTAAAATTCTCAAAATTATTTTTTTACTTTTGGAACATGCAGACAGAAATAGACAATGAAAAGTGGGGTATTATTAGAGTTTACATTGTTATAGTCTGGATAATTAGAGTATGGTAGGACAAAGCAGACAAAGGTTAGAAGAGAAGGAATAAAAGCGTGATGTAAAGAGATTGCCTGGGAGAGTAACGTTGCTTAAAAAATCCTCATGTGTTCTTGGAACATAGGTCCATAACTTAGTTCCTAAGCTCCATAACTTGAGCTGCCATTTCATACTGTTTAGACAAAGCATCAGACTTTTGGCAGAAGCATTTCAGATATTTTGCTTCCATTTCTCTTGTCCTCATGCAGCTCCCGCATTTTGTATTTCCTCAGGGTGAGACTCAGCAGAGCTCATAACTGAGGTGAGTAGAGGCAAAATGAACAACCAAACCACCACAATAATTAGCAAATCACAGTAAATCATCCACTGTGTCATTTCTGAAAGAGTAAAGGATGTGTACCTAGGTGGGATTAGTGCAGCGGGAAGTTAGGTGTCCATCAACACCCATCCGTGTATCACTAGCCCAGTTAATCACCACTTAGGAACTATTAGGAGTGACAGCATGAGCTCTGTCAATCATAGTTGGTACAATGTAGTGCTGAAAGTGGAGCAGTCACTAAGGATGGCCCTATTTCTAGCTAACTTGTTTTGGCAGAATGTTTGTGTGCATCAACAGACTGAAATGTCAGAGAGCTAGAAGATGATGTGGGTGAACGTGAAAAACCAGAGAAGACTGCAGAGAAAAAGGAAGAAACCAGAAAAAAAAATGAGCAAGTAAATACAAGAAAGAGCAGAAGATTAAAGGTATGAATCAATGCTGTAAATAATATTCTTAAAACAAAGACACAGGAAGTTTTGCTTTAAGAATATATTTCAATCAGGTTACTGTCATAGTCAGGATAAGCATCAATGAAAATTGATAATTCAGCTTATTAAATTCTTTATGTCACAAGTGCCCTTTAATCACTTGCTATACCACCTAGTACTCTTCTATAGCCTGTATAACACAAAAGGATGGAAAGAGGAAATAGAAGTCCCAGATGTGAAGAATTTTGTACTCTATAAGACATGCACCCCACTGAAGCTTGCCATTAACAATATCCACAGAGCTCATAGCACTTAAACACATATTCATATTCATATCTCTGTATGACTAAGTAAGCTCTAAATAATATTAATATCATAGACATTTTGCATGTTTACTAGGTGTTCCTGTCATACATAATTACTAATTATTTTCACTTACATTTCACAAACAATTTAGGTTTGAAAAGTTTAATCCTGCTGTTGTGGTTTTTTCTAATTGAGGGTTTGTTTGTTTGGTTTTTTGTTTGTTTGTTTTTCCTGGAGTGGAGGGTTCATTCTGGGTGCATCTGTGCTTAATTCTTATGCATAGCATACACTTAGCACAACAAAGTAGAGAATGTGCTACAGGCATTAACAATGGAAAACTCTTTAGGGTGCAGATAAAATACTCTAGATATCTGCACAAGTGTTGCGCCTAATTTGTCTAAAAGAGAATTGAAATAGGTCTCTTCTCTCCCTAAACCAAAAATATTGTCAACGACTTGGTTATTTTAGGAGAGTGAAACATGCCAGAACGGCATGTTTACAGAAAGTAAATTAGCTCAGACCTCTTTATTTCTGTTGCTTATTCTGCATCTATGTTTATTTCTCTTCTCTTTCTTTACCCTATAATTACAGTATAACATGCCCAGAAAGGCACATAGCAGGTTTTCTAGTGGGTCTGTTGGTACAAACTGGTTAGCAAGTCCATGCAAAAAGATGTCACGGACACAGCAGGTAATTCCTTTGTGGTAGAGACAGAATGGAAAGATCTTGCAGAAGTAAAGTTCTATGAGTATGTAATGGTAATTGTAAACGGCAACTGTCTGTTATAACATTACCTGGAATCTGGTGTAATGCTATCCATAACTGGTTTTATACTAGCAACTGCCACAACTACTTTTAATAGCTTCCTTTAGCTGGCAGCTACAGTTTCTGTTAGACAGAGTGCAGTCCATTTCTTTTCAGGCTCATGTCAAGTGGCGGCACAGTCATAAAGCCACTGAACTGCTGAAAAGTTTGGTTTGGAAGTGAACATTAAAGGTCAACTAGTCCAACCACTTCCTGCAATGGGCAGGGACATCTTCAACCAGAACAGATAACTCAGAGCCCTGTCTGATCTAATCTTGAATGTTTTCAGGGATGGGGTATCTACCACCTCTCTGGGCAATCTGTACCAGTATTTTATCACCCTCAAAATAAAAGAATTCTTCTTGATATATGCTTTTGCAGTTTAAAACCACAACCTTGTCTCCTATTGCTACAGGCCCTGCTGAGAAGTTTGACGCAATCCTTCTTATAATCCCCTTTTTCAGTACCAAAAGCCTTCTCTTCTCCAGGCAAAACACCAGCTCTCTCAGCTTTTCCTCATAGTAGATCTGTCCAGATCAATGTTTTGCCCTCTCTGGACTCGCTCCAACAGGTCCACATCTTTTCCTGCACTGAGGACTCCAGACCTGGCAACAGTACTCCAGGCGGGGTCTCATGAGAGCCGAGTAGAGGGGGAGGTCTTAGTCAGGAGCTAGGGGAGTTAAAATCTTTACACAAGCTTGTAGCTATTTGGCTCTTTTAACGCTCTTTTTTAGCCCCGCGTTAGCAGCTTGTATAAGTTACTGCAATGCTGTACAGCGTAACATACCCACCAGGAGAAAATTCCCCTAACAGCTGTGGAGCGCTATGGTTCCCTGAGCACAGACTGTCACATTCATAGTCAGCCCGTGTTTACAGGAGCAGCAGTGCTTCACATTTACAGGCTGCTGAGCGGCNCGCCGGCCGTGAGGGCCGTGATGGAGGGCGCTGCCCCGGGCGCTGCCGCGGCTGGGCTCGGCCCGGCACGGCACTGCCGCTCCCGACCGCCGGGACCACCCGGGCCCCGGCCCTCGCCTTTTGTTTCACCAGGGCATTACGTCATCCTTTTTCGCCACGTGGAGGTAGGCTGGAAACAGTATTTAAAGATTCGCCCCGCTGATTAAAATTCCTTGTTTCTGTGCCCCTCTGTTCTGCTTTTATAGCAGTGCGTTCGGACACTGAAATATGTCAAATGGGAGAGAGATTTCTACCTGAAAGACACAAACGGCTTCTTTTGCCATATTCAGTGAACAAAATACGTACTGTTGGAACAATACACAAAAACAGAACAAACGGCGGTTTGAGAGGTCCTTTGTTCTTTTCAATCCTAAAGGAAAGCTTTTGATAGGGGGGAAAAAAAAAAGCCACCTGCTATCACAGGTGTCAGTTCACCTTAAGAAAGGAACTGCGCCAGACCCGTCTTATTTTAGTCCTTGAACACAAAAGTGCTGCTGGCTGAATCAAATTTGTTTCAGTGGTAGAATGTCTTTAACAAGGTTTTCACTATCATCATCCCTGCAGTACAGCCAGGCAGGAGCCATGATGGGAACTATGGGAAAGAGGTGACGGGTAAAGCAAACACAGCTCTTTGGCTCTTTTAAAAAACTAATTTTTATGAGGTGCACCACATATTTCTTGGCATATAGAAAAAGCAGTAAATACTACAATTCCTTTAAGGATTTAGTGCAGATACACAAGAATTAAAGAAGAAAAGAAACCTAGTTCCCTTTCCTTAGAAATAATGATGTTACACCTGGCATTTTGATATATGCATTTCCGAAGTCCTGGCAGCATTTTCTCAACTCATCATACCTACTTTCTTCTGAAGTTTAACTCAGATTCTAACTTTAACCCTTTTGACCCTGAGAATGAAATAGTAGGGAGCAAAAGGCAATTTCATTTATGTTTAAAGCATTAGCAATTCTGCAGTTAGCTCAGTGCTGTACAAATTTGATGATGGGCTGGACATTTAACGACAGTTGCAGTTTTATGTATATATATCAATATATGCACACTATACATAGACTATAAAATAGTTGTTTGCCCATACAAGTTTGACCTGTAGTCAGTATCTTATAATCTGCAGTATTAATCAGGGACTGAAAGACTATATCAGAAGTGCTAATTTTACAGTAATACAGTGAGCTTCTAAAACTAGACTGTATCCTTGCTGATATCAGATAACTCCAAGACATGGTTTCTACACACACATTTACTGATTCTTAATAGCATGATCTTATCACTGTATGTTATTTGAGTAACTGGAAATTCAATTTTATCCTGCAGCAAGACCCAAATAAATATATAAATATATAAGCATATAAATGAGGATAATTGTATTTCTTATAGATTGAAATTTATGGGAACTTTCGATACAAAAATCATAATGATTCATTTGAATTCAGTATGTTTCATGTGGACTCAGCTTGATTTGAATTTGAAAAATTGACATCGTGTTTCAGGTCTTAATCAGGGCAACTAATAATGTGGCATTTAGGCTCTTGGGCTGAATCAAATTAAGAAAGCACTACGGTTTTTTTCAAGAAAACTCTTCTTATAGCACATCCTGAAAGCTTTAATTTTAGCATCACTTTCCTTCTTTTTTCCCAGTTTGAGCTTAGCTTTCCATCTGGCCTGTTTTTCTCGTGAGGTACCAGTAGCAAACTGTAGCAGAGGAGATAGGTTAAAACAGTGTATCTACTAAAAAAAGTTCAAACGAAGTTTATCAACAGTTAATTGCCCTTTGTTAAGAAGGTGGTACTCTCCATCCACTATCCAGTCTTGGCTTGTCCATTGTCTCTTTATCACTCTACTCCACAGCAGCAGCATTTATACACTCACAGCTAAGCTGTGGGGAGAAGACAAACTGTTTGTATTGAAAATAACCAGACATGATATTGAATAATCCATATGGGAGAAGTAAAGCTTACTCTGCTTTACTGAATCTGATTCAGCTTCCATGGTGACATATGATCTATTGCAGCTGGCTTTTCAAATTATCTGCTGAGCTTCTGTGTGCATTCTCTAGGCCTGGTTTGCAGTTTGTTATTAGATCCTCTATGTCCATGCAATTTACACAAAAGTTCTCTCCTCAAGAACTGTCAGCCCAGTGGCTTTTTCTGTTCCAACCTCAACATTTGTAATGATTGTTCAAAAGAACACTCCAATGGTGCAAGACCACCTGGCTTTCCTGCGTGAAAGCTAAATTACTTGCTACTGGTTTGAAACATATTTCTTTTCATGTGGATTAACAGATTAGTTAGTTCTGCAATGATTGCACTATAACAACATGTGCATGTATGTAATACAGTTTTTCAAGTAATGTACAAGAAGTAAGTAATGTGAAAATGTGAAATTGTAGTAAATAACTGAAATAATGGCTCTTTTTTAATTGATTAATTAAATCATTCATTATATTTGTATTTCTGCTTTAAAAATTATGTGGTTGCTTCTCACAGAGTCCTCAGTATTCCCACTGATTATTGCTGAAACATGGACATAGTGCATTTAATTTGCCCAGTACCCAACATAATATCTCCTTATACTGTCAGTAAAGTTTCACAAGGCATAGAAAAGCAGAAATTATTCAATCTCAGTTCAGCAAAAGCTTCTCAAACACAAAATACACCTTTCTAATTCCTTTTTTTCATAGGCAGCTGATGTTACTTAAATTAATTGTTATGTAAGAGGTGAGAAGTGTCATATTAATACTTCCATGAGATTATGGTTTGTGTTCAAAGTAACACTCAAAGTAATCAGAGGCTTTTTTCTTTCGTCAGTGTAAATCATGGTGTACTTTGTAGGCTAATGGACAGAAATACATAGAGAAAAAAAACACTTTTTTTTTTTCAGTTACCTCTGCAAATTCCTTAGACAAGCAGAATCTAGTGTGAACCAGCAAAACAAGCCTAGGTAAAACACACAGAACCACAGTAGACTGGTTTTCTTAGGGGTTTGGGGAGCAGTTTTTTGTTTTGGTTATTTGTTTGTGTTAGGTTAGGGGGCTCTTTTGTTTTGTGTTTGTTTGGGGTTTTTGTTGTTTTTTTTTTAATGAAACCTACAAGATATAATAGAACATTGTAAAAGCTGAAATAGATTCAGTACAGTAAGCAGCTGTGCAGCTTTCTCCCTTATGGATTAGCTAATAATATGCTTTGTTATTTTGGAAACAAACAGGTTGTTTTCTCTTCATGTTGCTCAGATTGGCAGTGAACATACAAAGAGTACTATTATGGAGCTCAGTGGGAAGGTGGGAAAAAGAGAAAATGAATATAATTACAGAATTCCTAACATCCTCTTATTGTATTTAGCCCAGCAAGAGTTCATTTTAAAAAATTACTTTGCTGTTTTTCAGAACTGGACTTAATCCTTTCAGATTTTTAGTGAGTCTCAGGATTTATGTGAATCTTCAACTTTCAAGAGTCACAGGACCACCTCTGAAAATATTTGAGTGCTTGAAAGAAAATCGTATTTTGCAAATAGAAAATGCTCCACAAATTTTTGTGCACCCTGAGCCCTCTCAAGTAATTGAGTTCTGTGTCTCTGTGAGCTACTGACAAATTCATATAATTTTCTTCAAGGTAATCTAGATTTTTTGTCTCTCCAGATTATGCCTGTCTTTCCCAGTATGGAGTTTCCTCATAGATCTAAACAACTGGGAAATTTCTGTATAGTTTTTATTTCTACATAAGATTGGAAAGAGCAAATTAGGTCTCTGACTGGAGATTATGACAGTCTCTGATAACTATGAAACAAATTGCACAGGAGGGTCTGCAAATACACCTACCTACTGGAACCATAGAATTCTGTTAAAAAAATAGCTTTTAACACCAAGGAACAAATCTCTTCAGCGTGACATCTCTTGCAAATAGTTAGTAGAGAAATTGGAGAGTAGTCAAAATAGGAAAGGAGGGACCAAATTCTATCAGCATTCATTTTCTGCCAATCTTTGAGAAAGTGGAGTGTTTTCAATCATACAGTGCCCAATGCTACTTAACTCTTTGTCCTTAGAAAAAATCACACCAGCTATTGAATCTGTGAGCTGTAATGGTTGTAGCATCATCGCCATGATGCCCTTTATTGCATCTTTTCCCATTGGAATTAAGTTCCACATTCATTTATGTGAATGTTTTTTATCCTCCTGATATCCTGATAGCCATCATGGCAAGAATTACATACTTCTTGTACTGTTTTATATTTGGTTTTGTATACTGCTGTGAGCAGTATAATTTTTGCATTTTATTCATAAGACTCTTTTCATTATCAACATTTTAATCTGACGGGATTTTTTTTCCTTTCTTTCTGCTACTTTTAGATTGTTAGAAATAAATGTGAATGGTAATTTGCAAATTTTTGGTACTAAGTGATCATATGGGTCTTTATGAATAGTATTCTTTCTTGAAGGTATAAAGTGCTGTATCCAACACAAACTATACTGACCTATGCTTTGTGTGCAGGATAAAACATTGAGAAAACCAGTGACACCAGCACAGCTTCCCTTTTGGCATATGGAAGTTCATTTCAAGCACCCAAATCTCCTTCAAGATGTGTGTAGGTTAAAGGAACAGTGATGTATCTTAGGCACTTCGTACCCCGGGCTGTCTAAGGGGTTGAAACCAGAAACTGCTTTGTCCTTACTTTTATAGGATGCCATGCTGTGATCATCCGTAACCTAGAGACTCTCCTTTTCCTGGTGCTTTGTAGCTCTGTATTTAGCCTATGCAGAACCACTCTTAAAGTCCTGCTCTCAGAACGAAAGGTAATTAAAATATTAAAGTTCTAGTGCTTATGATATCCTTTTTGTATTTTTTCTTTTTGGTTCAAGTGTGTGGTTAAAAAAGCAAAACAAAATAAAACAAAAAACTCCGGCCAACAGTATTTTAAAATAAATAAAATGCAATTCCACCAATAAAATCCAAAACTGCTGTATTTACAAAAATTAGAGAAAGAGAGGGAGAGAGAGAAATGTCTTTTACAATAAAAATTGTCTCATCTAAGATAATATCATTTATGGTTCCAGCAACTTAGCTGCAGCCTGGGTGATTTCTAAAAATTTAGTACTAAAGAAGAGAAAGGGAAAAATAAACCATGGGCTCAGTAAAAAATTCTGCACTGTGGGTTTTGACAGAGTTTAAAAATAAAACCGAGACAAGGTAAATCTAGGAGGGTTTTTTTGCTGTTTAAATTGAACACTGACCCTTTAAACACTGTTCGAAGCACTATAGCCTTAGGCACCGCCACAAGGCATAACCATCCCCTGTAGTGTGACTTCATCACGGGTTCTCACCTCCCTGCCCAGCCAGTCCTGAAATATCTAGCAACTTTTTTTGCCCCGCTTTTGGTATGCTTTCATATATCCCAACATAATGAAAAATAGCTGTTACTGCTAGTGCTTTCTACACAATGACATACATTGGAGAAGTGAAAGTAAAGAAAGCTTTGTTGATTTCCCACCTAGAATTCAGGCAAAATTTTTAAGATAAAGTCAATTTCCTCATATGCCACCCTCTCCCCACCTTCCCCCCCAAAACAAATGCCCCTACGATGAAAACTGCACAGCGTTCTAGATGAAAACAATTCCTTCAGCTATTTATAACCCTCTATTGAACACTCAAAAGAACATTTTTAATCATAAAATGTATTTGAGTGAAACTAAAATCTCAACATTTTAATAGTTAAGCAGAATATTTAGCCAGTAAATATAGTATTTTAAAGCTGACACAAGCCTATTCGTGACTAAACAAAATAAAAGAAAACTTATGCAAGCCATAAATCCATTTTAAGATGGTATTATTATTTTCTCCCTATTATTTCATTCTTTACATAGGTCTCCACCTTCATGATTTATTTATGAAAAGATAGAGGGTTTAATTTTTATACAGTATCTCATGTTTTCAAATAAAACATAGAATTAAGATAACAACTTTGGCCTGACTTTCTTAGTTCTATGCCATATCTGTAGTACACATTGATGTATTTTTAAGGCCAAAATTGATATCGGTCCCATTTCCAAACACATTAATACACATGGAGCAAAATAATCATCTGTTCCCAGGATTCATGTTAGCCTACTGCATTTAAAAAAATAACTCTATGCTCTTGGCTGCCTGAAATATAATGAGCAAGACCTACTTAAGAATATCATAGTCACAAGCTCAGAGGTTTTGTAGAATTGTGATAGCTATCAGAAAAACTGTCGAAACAATGTTCTGTTCTTGTAGTTGACATTGCTTCTATGGTGATACAAACCTAAAAAGAACAAATGCTCACAAAAATCCCAGAAGAAATACTGTTATCAGAGAAATTGTTGGGGAAAAATAACAATGGTAATGGCATGAAGTAGAAGATGTACTTAACATTAATTAAAGCTCTGTGGTCAACAACTTCATTACTATTTTCTAAATCATCTGTAACCATTCAGCTATCTTTATTATTTTCTGTCTTCTAATTTTATATCTTTTTCTGGACTCCTTAAAGCCATTGTCATTCTGTTGGGGTCAAGCCTGGATTCTCATTGGTGACCATGCTCATTCAGATAGGAAACCTTGTGGTTATTTTCAATGTAGTAACTGTCTGAGCTTGTGTAAAGTGGTTGTCAAAGAAATCCCCTCACAGCCTCATTATTTGCTGGACAGAGAAAGCTGAATGCCACGGTTCTACTCTGCAAGGTTTGCCTGACATCAGAACTTAAGTCTGCAGACTTCAGCAACTATGGCTTACATTACTGCTTATAGCTCTTCTAAGTCTTGGAAGACTTAATGCTGACATAAGTTAGTATTTAATTAAAAAAACAGCAGTTTCCCATTGATTGCCTTTCCTTTTCATTTGTCATTTGAGATGTTCTTCCTGCCATGCTACTCTTGAAGATGATTCATTACCAAAATTGCTACCTAACTCCAAAGAGAGAAATAGATTTCTTCTTCCATTATTTATATTTTTGCCACTACATGTCAAACAGTTTTCTTTTACGTACAAGGCATTCATTACTTCAGTAATCACACCCAAAATAGGTGGTTTTTACTATCTGACAGGTTTTCCAGGGATAAATTGACTGAAATTCAAGTGCTTCTCAGCCCTGATCAAAATCCACGTATAAAGTATTATAATTCAGGTTCTGGACTGTTGCAGTTAAAATATTATAGAAGATCATACAGCCTTGTAAATATATGTCAAGTTATTCTTGGGACTTTTTACTTGTTTAGTTTGTGGGGGGTATTTCCTTTCACTGACAGAAAAATTTTAAAAAAGAAGAGAGAAACTTTGATACAATACATACGGATTTTATCTACTTTGAGATCTGTATGTCCACCCAAAATATTCATACTAGCCTAATTCAATAAAAATCAGTAGCTCAAGTCTGTAAGAATTGGTTCATGTTCTAGACCAGTTTCTATGTCCATATGTATTTTGTTAAGACTTAGCACCATTGTTGCTCTAGCTCATTAAGACAGAGACTGTGTCCCCACATGATGTGACAAGTTCAAGAACAGTCTGTAGCACAAGATGCTCTGCAGGGCACCTGCCCTTCAGCCATGGGACTGGCTTGCAGACAAACCAAGTACACAGAGCCAATATGTGTATTCAGCACACAGCATTGAGTGGTTTCCAGAAGTAAACACTCCTATAATTGCAGCCATGGGCAGTGAACTTGCCCTTTTGAGAGCTGTCACCAAAACATAACATAGAAAAACCCTGTGTCTCCTAGCTCATGATTTAGCAGTCTTATATGGCACCATCACTCTTTCAATTTTCCTTCTTCCCACCCACCTCACATTCTTGGATTAGTGGAGTAAGAAAGGGAAATACCAAAGTGAAATGCACTAAGCCATATGTGTGTGTGTGTGTGTGTGTGTGTGCACGCGCATGCACTATGTGAATAAGCAAGACAAGCAGAGAAAAAATTTAAAAGAACGTATATACCTCTCAGATGTTCTCAATACACTACAGTGTTTCCTCCCACTTGCTCCCCTGTACTATTCTTCCATCCATTCTTAACTTTCTTGTCCTGCTGAGTTTTCTGTCTTCAAACCCCAGCATTGTCATTGTAATGCTGTCATGGTTTTAACCCCAACCAGCAACTAAATACGACACAACCTCTCAACCCATCAGGAGGATCAGTGAGAGAACTGAAAAAATAAACATAGAAAACTCATGGCTTGAGATAAAAGCAGTTTAATAGGTAAGGCAATAGCCACACATTCAGGCAAAGTAAAACAAGGTATTAATTCACCATGTCTTATGGGCTGTCAGGTGTTCAGCTGTCCCCCAAAAAGGCAGGGCTCCATCACATATGACAGTGACTTGGTAAGACCAAACCCATAACTCGAAATGTCCCCCTTTTTCCTTTGTTTGCCACTGAGCATGAGGGAATATGACATGGAATATCCCTTTGGTCAGTCAGGGTCACATGTCCCAGCTGTGTCCCCACCCAGCTCCTTGTGCACCCCCAGCTTACTCTCTGTTGGGGCGGTGTGAGGAGAAGAAAAGCCCTTGACTCTGCGTAAGCGCTGCTCAGCAGTTACAAAAACATCCCTGTGTTATCAACACTGCTTCCAGCACAAATCCAAAACACAGCCCCATACCAGCTACTGTGAAGAAAATTAATTCTCTCCCAGCCAAAACTAGCACAAATGCATAAATTGCTCTTCCAATAACTTGTTTCTTTCTCCCAATATCATCCTCAAAAGAAAATGGAGAATTATCCCACATTTTTCTACTTCAGAACTTTTCTTGGCATCTTAACAGAATATTAGGTTTTTAATTTAAGTTCTGACTGATACCTGAAACAGAACCTGGGTATTGCTTATTACATCAGAACATTACACTGTAGTGCTGTTGGTACCCTTGAATTTATACTACCATAGCACTCGCAGCCTAAAATGATACTGATGACACTTCAAAGATCTTTAGCCCTCCCTTTGTATATTTCATCTACGTTTCACTGCAGTGTTCAGTACTCCCATGCCTTCCCTCATCAGAAGAGAAGTAATTTTTTTATATCATATTTAGTGTGCTTACTGTATAATTATGTGATTCACCTTAAACACTTGAAAATAAAAGAATGTAAAATCTGTACACAATACTAGACCTTATTCTTAGCATATCAAAGAGCCATCACACATGGGCAAGTAGTAAACCATATAACCTCATGCTAAATTACTCTGATATATTACCCCCATCCTCCCCTGCCTTGAAATGTATACCACAAGGAATGACCTATCCTTTTACAGTTTCTGTGAAGAGCTCAGCAATTCCTGAAGGTCAGTTATGATTAAGAGAGGGAGAGGAAGGAAAAAGCTGCCATTTAAAAGAGTCCTATGAATTAAAAGACTTCTAGAAACTGTATGTCTTTGTTTTAGTTTAATTTAGGTTTTGGATTATTGATTAAACTGGAGTGGGGAGCAAATACTCTGTATACTGTGGTTTAGCTCAAGGAGTCAGAAATTGTAAGGTAAAGTCTATAAACCATTAGGTTTAAAAAAAAAAAAGCATTGAGGGGAGGGTGAATCCCACTACCTTTCAAAAATGTGAGTGATATTTTCTCTGTATAAGTAACAACTTACCACTTTTTTTTTTCCATTTTAAATGAAAGCAAGACTTTTAAACAATCTCATTGCTCAAATAACAGTTTTTTGGTTTTTTTTCCTGAAAATGGCAAGTACTCAAAGAGTTAACCTCACCTAAATCACTTCTTTTCTAGCTGTGCCCTAGTGACTAAGACTGAATGTCACCTGTCTTCTGACTTTAGTTTCCAAGCAGTTCAACCGTGGCTAAGTTTTGATGGTACAGGTGCAGCATTAAACTATCAGGAACATGTTACATAGCAGTCAGTTACAATAAAAAAAACCCTGAACCCTGTAGCACAGTTTTCTGTGAAGGAGTAAGTTTTGAATACATATGTTTCTGGTAATAATAACAATAATTACAACAACAACTACTGGCAAATAAAAGTAAAGACTTCGGAAGAACTTCTAGTAGTGGAATAATAAGTTATAATTATTCAATAATAATTGAGTTTGTGAAAACTGCAAGCTAAACTTCTTTTCTTAAAAAAATTCTGGGTTTAATATATTTTCATTAACTCATGCTCTGGTTCATGAGTCTTACCAGTTTCATCCCATCAATAATAGTTGTGTACTAATGTCTAGCTAAAAAGATGAGTTTTTGCCACATGACTCCATAGATCTGGAAGCTCAGTAGTACATCTGAGGCAATATTAATGGTAATTATAGGTATAATAATGCACTGTACCTCCACTCTTTTTTTGAGGTGCACAAGCAAGCCAGCATACTTAGGATGGCTTGTTCTTCTTCCACATGCTTCTGAGAGATAAAAAAGACTTAACCTAATATTTTGTATCCAGTTCATGCCATGTGTTCTTCTTTTAATGAAGCCAGATGTTCTGCAGACACCCTGAACATCTCTTAGCCGTTGTGAAAAAGCCAGCTGGGTATGGTTTGTATCTGGCCAAAGTTAAATCTACATCACTATTTTTCTGTGTTTCTGTGTCTATTAACTGTCATAATATTGTTTATTGGTCAACTGGGAATTTTCTGATTTTAGAAAGAATTACATTTGTCTCTAAAAACAAAGACATATTTCCTTCCACATTGTTCCCATAAGAACTGTGACATTTGTTTTATGTTCATAGTGCTAGAAAAAAAATTAACAAACTTGGAAATAAATCCAAAATACATTTATAATTTACCTTAATTCCTAATTTTGCTTATAAGGAGAATTTAAGTTTTTAGGTAGTTTTGTATATATTTCAACACTGTCTTTTTTTGCACTTAGGTTTGTTGTGTTTTTTTCAGTGGTATAAATTCAGCTGTATTAAGTCAAATTTGAAATAAGAATTCTATTTCCTTCGTAATTCAGGAAGTAATTTTTAAACTCTGAAGATGAAAAAGACTTCTATACTCAGACTGTCATGACTAGGGTTGTGTGAATTCTAGTTTAACAATACACTTCCCAAGTTGTATTATTTTTGTAAGAAATTCTGAGTCCACAGGATAGAAACAATCCACAGTATTATGAAATTGAGGAAAAACTGCATCCATTCTTGCTACATCTGCCTGAGAAAGCATTTAATGTAAATTTATGTATTATCTTTCTTCTCTCTAGAAAAGTAGTAACATTGGACGATCTTGATCCCCTTTATCAGGCTAGAGGAAGATTGAGGCATTACAGTCTAACATCTGAAGCATTTTCATCAATTCTAGAAACACTATTTGATTCCTTCCCACCTAATTATATGTTCTTATAGGAAAATAGCAGAAAAAAAAAAGTCCTTTGGTACAGCAGAAGAATCCATCAGTCATCTTACGTATTGATTTTTGATTCCTTTCTCCAGTCAATCTTCTTTCTCCTTCAAATCTCTAATAACTTCTGAAGGCACTACATACACTCTTCTAAATAATTGAAGTCCTTAAAACAGTTTCTTTTTCTGGGTGTATAGTGTACAAGGCTGAGGAAAACAGAGATTCCTTCTTGCACACTGTGAGAGTAGATGAGTTGCCTAGAAAATGATGACTGGTTTAGAGATTTATTAACCTTTTAAATTTTTTCTCAGGACACCCATTTGTTTCTAAGTAATGGAGGAAAATAGGAAAGAAGCAGTTGTTAAGGCATGGAGAAAAACGCTTCTTGAAGGCCAAAGTTTTGTTAATTAACATTTTTGTAGAGCAGAATGACATTGATAGTAGTTCTTGGCCTTCTAAATCTCAATAAGCATTTGCCAAAAACAGCGTGTACGGAATCCTAGGAAAAGAGGATCCAATTTTTCACAGATATATATATTGCTCCTTTGATGAATGGCAGTGATCTAGTGTATCCAGGTTCTTTGTGGATATCATATCCCAGTTTGCACAGGGATGTTTTAAGATCTCTTTCTTGATCTACTCTAAACTTTGTTACAAGCTACCTTATACAATCTAGTCTTTCCATCAAACAAAAAAATGCATGTTTGACCTCTTGCTAGTGTTGCAACATTCATCAGTTTAACTTTTTTGGGAATAGGGGCTGGAAACTGCTTATGTATCACAAGAACACTACTACTGAGAAATGCTGAGAAAAACTACTCTGTGTGCAGAGTTTCAGAGTCAAGTATATTAATTTACTGTACCAAATTATTTGTCCTGAAGATGATCTTTGGTTCTCTGCCCTCCCTGCACCCAACACGCCCACCTGATTCTACCATAACATGTTTGCACAGTAAATATATGTTGCTGAAACATTTTCAGTGTTTAGAAAACCTTTAAAATGGGTTTCTACTTGTTTCTACCAGTTGTACCAAATGATTGCAAAGCCATCACTGTGAGACTGAAAATCTCTGATGAGTATAAAGGAAAAAGGAATCACAACTCAGAACACACTCAAACAAGCAAACTGGCAAAGAGACCACACACAAAAAAGAAGCAATATATATATTTTGTAAAGAGGTTATATTTTATGATGCAAACTGCTTATTTATAGTGAAAAAGCTGCTGCTGAGAAATGGCATTCTACCCACATTGTTTCACAGTCAGGTATAGTAATTTGCTGTTCTAAATTATTAGTTCTGCAGGTTCTGGGTTCCCCATCACTATTTTCACCACAGGAATGATACTGCAGTGTGGCCCATTAGCTTTCTGTGAGTTGTTATTTCAATAGATGTACACATACTCCTCTGATTAATGAAACAGCCTATATATAAAAAAAGTCCTTTTACTGAAATGTCTTGTCAGAGATTTGTGGAATAGTTTGTCATAAATGTTGGTTACCTTACAACACAGTGCTGAGAATGATTAAAATCATTGCATTCAACAGCACACTTCCAGGGCATTTCCTTCTTCCTGGATCCCAGTCTCCAACTAGAAAGACAGAGAACACTTGGTCTTCACTGCTTATCATGGAGTCTGCTCCTTCAAACCCCAGAACATCGTACCTGTTTTTTAGAGATACATCAATAAAGGGGAGACTCTTATCTTCTGCTCTGAGAAGAGACAAGATCCAGTTTCCTTTGTTTTGTGAATCGACCAGGGTCAGCTCAGGGTTGGAAGTTAACTTGCCTTCTGCTTCCAAGGACTTAAGGCAGAGCTATTGCTCTGGCTGGGTCAGTGCCTAATACCATGTATCGATCTCCCGTTCAGATTTGTAAGTAGTACGCTGCCTGGTGAGCTCTTCACACAACATGGCAACATGCTCAAAAAGCTTATCTACATGGATGCATTGCACCCATGGCACCCACCCGTGCCTTCAAGCCCCAGGGGGACTTCCAGATTCTGGCGTTTTCTACAGCTGAGGATCTGGGAAGCTCTTTTAGACCTGTTTGCCCTCTCTGTTCACCACACCCCTTCTCTCTTGCAATCTACCACAATTGCTGCTGGCAACACCTGCATCTCATCAGCCTCAGTTATGAGCGCTGCCTCTTCTTGGTGGGTCTTTGAGCTCTTGTCCTTTGTCTATGATGCTTATCAAGATCATTTGCATCATCCTGTGACCTTGCATCACTAGTTTGGCTCAAAATAAGAAATCCCTAGTAACTTATCTGTACCATTTCCCAAAATACTTTTGTTTTCCATCCTGTTCTCCCATACAACACCATACCACCTAATAGATTTTAGTAGAAGAATGAATGAGATGAGAGCTTGACACTGCACATCTGTAAACTATAGTGTGTGCTAGTCAGCTCACACAATTTTTCAAGTTCACCTTCCCCTTCAGGATTTGAGGTCAGTAACAATGACGGGAAGAGAAACAGGAACAAGGTAAAAGGGCATCAACTTCTGTGCCTTGTTGGCCTGATCAATTTGTTTCAGAAGGAATTTTGCTATAAAGATAAACAATTCAAGGTCAAGTCAGTCATGGAATTTTGTATCTCCAGAAAAGTAATTCTAGCGAGGAAAGCTTCATGCATGCAGAAGCAAATCACTTCTGGCTGAATGACTTAAAAGCTTTAAAAGGCTAGAATCTAAAATTCAAGCAAATAGATTTTATGGCATCTCTTGTATGTTTAATAAAGGAAATGGTAGGTCTTTGGGAGAAACACTTGCAGGAAAAGGCTACAAAAATTTCGTATCTCTCTAAATCATTCATAGACTATGACTCTGGAGTACTTTAATTTATACTGATGACCTACTCTGCTACCTAGGCATTAAAAGTGGGTCTCAGTCACTAGGACAGAGGTTGTTCCGGGGTAAGTCCAACTGAATTCATGGAGCCTTCAACAGTAGTGTAAATCAGGAATACCTTCCCCTGAATAAGAGGCCAAATGGTACACAGATATTCGTAACCAAGAACATAATTTGACCCACTAAGATTGTGACATTTTTAAAATAGTAAAGAACATGAAATCATGGTCTCAACTCTGCCAACTCACCAGCAGTCAATTAACAGCAAGTTTTTTTGGGGGGTTGGGGGTGGAAGGGCTGGGTTCGTGTGTCTGTCTGTGTAAAGGTTTCCCTCAGAAGGCCTGTCCCTCACTTGGTCCTCCTAATAAAGTGAGGTTAGTACAGTCATGTTTTCTGGGGTTCCTTTTTCACCTCATTGCATGTGGCTTTTAAAATGTAGGTGACATAAAAGAAAAGAAAATGACTAAGGGGTCACTTCATCCTGTCTGGATCAGTACTGCTCAGCTAGGTGATGTATAAATGTATTATAATCAAATGTCTTGAAACTATATTTTCTTAGCTTTATTATAAAATCATAAAATGGTTTGGGTTGCACTTGATCTCACAGATCATCAGGTTCCAACCCCCTGTGAGGGACAGGGAATACTCCCATCTGATACTCTGATATTACCCAGAGTAATTAGCAAAAAAAAAAAGCACAACTTCTCATAAAAGCAACAGATCTAGTACTGGACAGAAGGATGTCTTTTTCAGAGAGGCAGTCACAAAGCTCCTGAATAAATATCAAAGTATTGTTATATTGCTATAGGAATATGTAGTTCTACATTACCTTCACCAGGGGTTTGGGATTTACAATTGGTTTGACTGTTTCTTGGCTTAACAAATCCATGAGATCTCATTAACTCACTACAGGATGGGGTACTTCCAGATTTATGGGATCCCATTCTTAAGAGTTCTTAAAAGCAAGGTGCTTTTCTGGGTTTTGGTTCTGTTTGGGGATATTTTGGGGCCCACAGATCCATGTGATTAACCGTCACCAGGCACAATAAAATGCATGTAGCATAAGCATTCAAATGTTCATTTATCTTAAGTAACCTTTGCAGAGAAGGTTTGATAGTTTATTCAGACAAAAATTTTAAGAACTAGTGAAGCTGTTGTTTTATGAATGTTGCTTTCCATGAAACAGAAACTCTTAAACCTGAAAACTGATGCTAGTTCTCTTTGATGACAATTTAATTTTCAGACTGTTTTGTTATGGACGTGTGATTTACTCAGGAAAATACTGTTTTTCTTCTAGTAAGGTTTGAATCCTATTTACCAGCTTCAGTCAAATCTGAAACAAACTTCAAATTATTTCTACTAGAAATAATTTACATTAATGCCAATATGGGAAGAGCTATACCTCTTTGGTACCTCTTTGAGAATGTTATTTATCAGGAGACAGGAGAGTTCAGATTGTGTGTTCTTTGCAGCAGCAGCTAATTTTCCAGTCAACAGCCATTTCCTGATATACTATCCACACCTAGTGCTGTCCCAGCCTAATTACAGAGGATTAAAAGACATCTAGTTTATCCTGTCTGGGTGGATTTAGAAGGTGCAAACTCATTGAAAAGCAGATTTACTTATTTCTAACACTCACGGAAAAATTTTGAATTTAAAGAATGTTTTGTCTCCAGTGTGCATTAAGCACTTGGCTTCTATCATCCTTAGAAGCCTGATTTATTCCTGATTTGATGTAGTTATTCTCACCTGGTTGAAGTGGGGAGGTAATTGAGATATGACATCCCAACCCTAGAGATCCAAAATATTGACTGATATGCTTTCATTGTTGCGCAGACAGGCTCAGAAGTAACAAAAAAGATGACNCAGAAGAACATCTGTTTTTTAGACAGGGCTATAGATAGAAATCTTTGTAGGTAACTCTGTATTTCAATAGTGTGCTGGGGGCACACTGTATTTTCAAAGGTAAGTGTATACATTAACTGCTAAGCTCATTCTTTATAAACAGATATTAATAAAACAGATATTTACATTCCAGAGTGTGAAATAGGGATCCAAATCAACTTCACATCTTAAAAGTCACTTGTATAATTCATAAGTCAGTGACAAACCTAATGAATTAGTCACATAACTGACACATTAGAGACAGAACTTTGAATTTGGATGCATGTTTTATTTAAAGCTTGGTATGCTATATAAATAAATCATGAAAATATACTTCTGACTCAGACAGTAAATAATAATGTAAAGAGTAGCATCTTCTGGTAAAAAGTTGTGGGAGGAAGGGTAATTGAATGACTTTGTGTTATTTGGCTGGCACAGACAAGTGAGAACCCTCAGTAGCACTTTCAGGTCCTTGTTGCTTTCTGCCAGTTTAGAGGAGTGATATATCAATCTAGGTTTGACTGCTATAAAAGGTTGTTTATACTTAAGGTAAGCAGCAAATACAGTCCACTCTGTATCAGGAGTAAGATAGGAATTTTTAATCTCTAGTTGCCTGAGTTCTCACTGGAGAACTTCAAATCTCTTCCATCACAACTTTTCTGTGTTCCTTTTTCATTAGGTTTG
>VXAZ01006403.1:167582-203472 GCA_013399875.1 Gymnorhina tibicen
TTCAGTTGTGAATACAAAATATTGCTAAACTACTTAGATGACACAATTTACTGTCAATATGCTTCAATAAATAAAAGTTTTGCAGTTTCTCACTATGCTAACATAATTTCCTAAAACCAAGCAATCAATCCCAATCAAGTTACTGTTTTAGAAATGAATAAATAAAACCATCATTATGAAGCAGAATATTTCACAATACTTTTTTGTTTTGCATGTTTTTTTCACATTTACTTGATTTAAATTTATTAAAGAATACTTCTAAGTTGAACTTTTCCAAATTTGAAAAGAATACCCAAAGGAACATTGAAAATTGGATTTTAATTATTTCTTTACTTTTTAAACATAAAAGAGTCAATGTAACACTTTAAACAAAAATGTATTAAGCATTAAGTGTCCTATTTATAGGGGAAGTTATTTTCATAATTTAGAATCACCTTAAATTTAATTTTTATATTTGATAGATGTGTTGTCTTATTCAGAAGTTTTTTTCTCTGGATCATTTGGTAGTAAATAAATTATATTCAATCACCATTAATCTCAGTATTTCAGGAATAAAATACTTTAAGTATACCTCTTCCACCAGTTAATGGTAGAGTACTGCACAGAAATGAAACAGACCTCCTGATGTCATATAATGTCATATAATGACATATAGACATAGTAATGTATAGGAAACTTTTGACTGTACTTTTTGAGTATATCAGTTCTTTTCTCCTATTCTTTTATCCTATTGAGCTTGCCATGAATGAAATGCAGGTGGCTGATAGCATTTTGTGTAGCTGATTTTCTATTTTGTCAGGGCACAAGATATTTTTTCATCGTATCACAGGGCATTTAATTGCATTACATTTAATCCTTTATAATCCTTTAAATCCTTCATTTAATCCTTAGCACAATTACACCTTTTTCACTTGTGCTTTGCAGCTTGTTTTTAAGGGTGAGGAAGTTAGATTGTGCTTTCAGGAGGAATACAGCACTCCAAGAACTTCAGACTTTTGATTGTGACACCATGTAGATTGCACAAGTGCCATTCACTTACTTGAACTATGTCAGACTGCATATAAACAGCACCTATTCAATATGTTCATATGCAACAATCACACATTTTAAAAAACCCATGAAAGTCAGTGGGATTTAGAGACTGGGATAAGCCCCTCTATGGAGAATGGCCATTGAAATTGTGCAGTCTGCTTACTAAGTAGTTGTGTTTAATATCCTCTAATAGTTCAGGTAATTACCATTCTAATTTCGAACACTAAAAAACTTAATCTGAGGCTGAAAAGAACAACAAAACCAACATGCATTTGCATTTGCAATCTTTTTCATTTACATGGCCGGTAGCTAAAATGCAGTTTTAGATTAATTAAATTTATATTTGTCTACTACCATTTAGCAGTGCCATTTTCCCTGATATTATTTACAGTGGTTTGAGGTTTGGGTTGTAGTTTTTATTTGTTTCTTTTTGGTTTTTTCCCAATATGCTGTCAATTGAATTATTCATTGGTGTTACATGCACTTCAAAGATATCTGCCCAAAATACATAGAGATATAAATACATGTATATATAATTATACAGACTTACAATTTGCCACTATTTTCAGATTATTGATTCTCTGTAAGGCAAACAAGGTCTATTACACTAAAGAAACTAGACCACTGAAAAACTAATAGCATTCTGATATCCACTCTTTGTACGTGTGATACCTGATCATCTGTTCTTGTAAAAAGGCTGGGTAGCTAATGGAGAGTGAATCCCAGAATGTAACACACAAGGAAGAAAACTCTTAAAAAAGTAATGCTCTGGGTATAACTTTATTTCTCACCTCAAGAGAAGATTTGTACCAGAGGGCAGAAGCAAGATTTCAGCCACAAAGAGCCTTTCTCAGGAGAATAGTTCGTATTCAATAAAGAACAGATCTTAAATTTTTTAAAGACATCTTGCTTCATAGTAGTCCTTGATAAGGTCATCCATGTCTNTTCAAATTTTGTTTTGATTTGCTTTGGTAGCTCAATTTTCTGCGTGATACTACCAGAGCAAATATCAGATGGCTGTCAGTAAACAAAACCCAAAACTTTTCAGACAATCTGCAATATGGCTAAATCTCTGAACTGCTAGTACCCATTTCCCAATATTGATGCTGCATTATAACTTGTACACAAAATTCATCAACAGAACAATTTTTGTCATTTTCTCTATATATTATTCACATCATATTATTGTTAAATTCTGTGTTCCAAAATAAAGATGACAGTTAACATACAAGCTATTAATTGTGAACATGTATGTCTGCATAATCTCTAATATCTTCCATGCACTAAATGTCAGCTTGATTTCCAGTTGCCAGTCTAACAGTAAGCTACTGTTCTGTATTGTCTGCCCCCATAACTTCATACATCTCTTACCTCCCACAGAAAACTGTACACAAGTGCCTGCAATCTTTCATTTTTCTTTGGAACACAGATGTGTACATAAATAACCTGTAATAAAGCAAACATACAAACAAGCAAGGAAGTTCAAGATCTTGTGTGTATGTAAGAAGGAAGTGTATTTAGGATAGAAATTAAATACTAATCTGTTGAGGATTCTGCCTTATTTTTAAATAATTTCATCAGTAAATTCTGAGTTGTGGAGGGGATTATGACAAAATGTTGACTATGACTCACCAGAATTGCTCAATTTTGTTTACAAATAAACTGATATGTGAAAGGAGGATCCTACCATTTGACTTTTTCAAATATTGTCCAAAAAAAGTGAAAATTTCCACTTGTCTGTCTGTAGCCTTCATCATGATCTTATTATCATGAAACCCATGATCTCATTGATATTCTTGAAAGCAAGGGAAAATAATATATATATAACCAGTATGAACTTAAAAATTAGAGAAGTTTTTAATGGATTACTTCAATAATGACAGAGCATGCACATAGCTTATCCCTTTTTTTCAGTAGAGCCAGCTGCAACAGGAGTCTGTAGATCCCACAAGAATCTTGATTTTCATTAAATTGCGAACCTTTTGTCAGCTATTGAACTTCATCTGATAAAAACACTTTGGAAAACAGTTTTCATTTTAATCTAAAGCACTGTTTAACAAGATTGATACAATTAAGCAGTTGTACATTTCTAGCTAACAGTGGAGTGTGACATCAGTGAAACCAAGCCTTATTTTAAAAAGAGTAATCATTGCCTTTACATCAGTAAAATAGGAATAAAATCAGCCACTTCACCGAATAGCTTTGTACATAAGCAAACAATCATTAAAGAAGAAAAATGCCAAATTCAGTTTTCAACACAGAACTCAGGTTGCATTAACAAAATTTAAATTGTGAAGTCTGTCTTCGTAGGATTGGATATTTACCCTACCCCATCATACAAATGTGTACATATTTCACACATTTGTGCATGTCTTCATAAAATATGAAGAAATACATCATTTAAGAACCTGTATGAAACAGAGGTTGATTCCTTTCTTAAGCAAAGAACTATGAAACTACTTTAACATAAGGATTAGGCTGCCTGTCATGGAAAAAGAAGCTGCTGAATCTCAGTCAATATTCTTAAGTAAGATTTCTTCTTCACTCACCCTTCATACTTCTGCAGAAGGCTAGCAAAATCATCAATATGATCAAAAGAAGTACAAAAGTAGTATAAAATATTTATCTTTTAAATATATAAGCTGTTTTATGGGGAATAAGACAGTAGGTACACTGCAAGAGTGAAAACAACCCAGGCCCAGGGGCAACCTACATGCAATCTTTTATGTTGCTTAGTGACTTAAGTGGCTACAAGGCTCCAGTTCTGGTAGCCTACACATTTAATGCCAAATAAATGATCACACATTTTTAAATTTGTTTTTAATTAATTAAAGATACACTCTTTATTCTTAAAAAAGAGAAAAATAGGGAAATCTATCATCATAGCTCTAAATACAGGTACTACAATGACTCTGCTGCTGAATACAGAATGGCTCCATAATCTTAGTTATTAATCATGCCTTCTATAATAAAAAATCATTTAAAGTGCAGGAGATTTTGTGCAAGGAGATGGAAGGGAGAGGATTTGTGGAGAATCAGAAAACAAAGGAGGTTTTGACAGAGCAGGAAGACTGAAAAGATATGTGAAGGCATCCTGTCTTAGGAACAGCGCCTGGTATGAGTTCAAAAATGTAGCCATATATTCTCAGGCACACACATACATACATGCCTGTATGAATTGAAAACTTAATGTAAGTCTAGCGTTCATGAAGCTCTGCCTTTTTTCTCTTCCCAAAAAGTTGAACTTGTATTTGAGAACCGGGTCACTAATTATGAAAACTGAGAGTATGTAAATATTGTTAAGTGGTACTCCATGACAGGCTAGCTAAGTTACAATGAGTGAAAGTCACATTTAAATCAAGTTTGGTCATGTTCCTAAGGCTGTATTGTTCTTTTAACTACACTTCCAGATTTCTCAAACCCTAAGTATACTGAAGTGCTGCCAGCTGACTTACACAAGGCTGGCAGGTAGAAACCAGAATAAGTGAGTATCTGATTTATTGGCAATAGAAATTAGTCTGTGGTCCAGGAGTTTTACACCCAGAAGTCATCATTTGGCTGATTATATTCTGGCCTGCTCCGAGACAGCCCTGATGATCTTCAAGCCAAAAGCAAAAGGAAGAAGTACTGGCCGACTTGTCCAAATTAAGCCTGGGGAGAAAAGGCTTCCGTATGTCTCCAAAACTGAAGAGGAACAAAAAGAATTATACCAGCAAATGAATTAACTTGACAATGGCATATCAAAACCAGCTATTTCCAGAGACAGATGGCACAAAAAAAAGTGGATGGCCACTCATTTTCAACATGGTTGCAATGCTTGGTAATATCTATGAATCCTAAAAAGATGATGGCTCTATTGTGCTTTGTTCTAAACCGGCAGTGTAAATGTGCACTCGCCTGAATCCAGCCTGAAGGTATAAGAGAAAGGAGATTTCAAAGGCAGTTGTAGATACAAATTAAAAAAAAAAAAAAAAAAGTGTTACTGTCCCAAATAGGATGATATAAGCCAAGGTTTTGCTTTTAAAGACACTAGTCATTTGGCAGTACCTCTTTTCTTGAATGTTTTACTTCAGACATATAAAAATAATGCTGACACCTCACCTATGAAAATCAAATCCCTTATTAGGTGTCCAAAGTAGGTACAGAAGAATAGAAATATTTCAATTCAGTAGTCACTTTTAAAGATCGTAAAACTCTGTTCCTCATTTTAGCAACTTAGTTTATCTAGCTAAAACAATAAGCCATGAACAGGCTTGCTTTAAGTTTTCTTTCCTGTCAATGGAAAGGTGTTTCTAGAGAGTGTTTTTACAGCTGTTTCTAGACAGTGTTTCAGAATACTGCAGACTAGAATAGAGAAAATGCCAAGTTTATTATCAGTAGTGCTACTAAGTCAACAGCATGACAGCTCTCCAGACAGTAGCTGTAGTCAATTTTTGATGAATGCCTTGTAAGATTTCAGGTGTTAGAGAACACTGAAAGAACAAATATAAGCTTATAAATCAGATGGAGAAACACCTCCAATTTTATTTCATTCTACTTTAAGGAAGGAGATCTAAATTTCACTGTAAGCTAAACCAAAATAAATACATAATATTGTGGTCTTTTGGAACAAGAAGCTAAATTCCACCTTTGATCACATTTTTTCAGTTAAAGATGCAAAGATATCTTTGGCACTGGCAGTCAACTTTTCAGCAGAAAACATGCAATTAGGTCAAAGGGTGTGAATTTTCTGATCCGTGTTTCTGGATAGATGCTTTTTTCATCTTCAGAGGGAGAACAGTTCAAGGAAAATGATAAATCCGGTGGTGCATTTCCCCATTTCTGTATTTTTGGTCCATCTCTGGACCGTGCATATCTGAAGCGTGTCCTTGCAATTTCTTTCCAGACTACCGCTGGGATCCCTTAGCCCTTCTGCTCACCAATGAGCAAAAGAAGTCCTGGCTTCCTAATATTGAGATTGTCAGTGAAAAACAGTTCTCCTAAAGAGCTGTGTTCTAATTCTCAGCTCTCTTGAAGTTCATCTCAGTAGTGTTTGCTTCAATTATGGCAGTGAAATCGCAAGTAGAGGAGGGAGTATGCAATAACCCCTGTATGAAGAACTTCCTCTTCTGCTGTTCTTCCACTGATATTCTGACAGAGGTTTTCCCATCTAATGGTCTGATAGCCAGAAGCAGAGGCCTTAAGGAAGTCATAAATTAATTTCTGTCCCTCTCATCACTTTAAGGCTATTTTGTCTGAAGTTCCATCTTCTTTCAACTATTTGCAGTAGCTGGAATGCCTTTCATACTAAAGCTTCTTTTAGACATTGGGGAAAAGAACATTTTCCTTTATGAAAATATGTTTCTTAATTGTCAGGTGAAGTACTTTATTTCTGTGTAAGGAAGTATAATGAAAGAGGTTTTTTCCTTTCTTTAAATTTACTATATATAGTTTTGATCATATGCTTTGTTGATATAATGTATTTTTAAAGATCTTATGTTCCCTTATCTATGCTGACAGTTGCTGATGCATAGGAATTATAAACCACTTATATTCAAGTCAATTTTTAGAATCAATTGTTTTTCAATGTTCCTAGTATAAGATGACTACATTAGTCATTTCTGCTGGACTGCTGTCTTTCAAAAATACCTTTAAAGTATCTTTGAGAATGTCAGTTTATGAATGTGCATTCAGTACATTAATTCTCAAAATAGAAAATGTGAATAAGTCAATGGTAGTCAATATGTAAACAGCTGGCAGAGCATATAATGCAGGAGCATTCAGAACTGATGCCAAAAAGGGGTGGGCCTTTTATTCTTGCTAACAAGCACAATGCGAGTTCACATTTCCCTTGCAAATCTTTATGTGAAATATAAACCTTTCTTCACCAAGAGTTTTGTTCAGAAGAGACATTATTGCAAAACCAAATAAGGAGTATATTGCATCACAAAAATATTCAGAGCATTGTTTCAAAGTCTGTTTCAGTCATGATCTTTCTGCAACCAAAATGTAAATAATAAGCTAGCAACAGTAGTAACACCATAACCATAAAATACCATCAAACCATGAGGAAAAGCCTTTTTATCTAGGATGGTTAAATGCAGTGCCATGTAAATGTAGATTTCCCATTATATGCATTTACATCAGTGCCAGCACACTAATGCAATCCAACTGCAGAAGCAGAGGCTGAGGGAGCAATTGCAAAGTTCCTGGGAAGCAGTCTAGCCATGGCTGCAGTGATTTGATTCAGACTTAAGTGGTCTCCATTTCTTTCCAGATGTGTGCACTTTGATACAAAATGAAATGTCCAGTAAAATGTGAATGTATCAGTTCAAATTGGCATTAGCTTGAGCTTCCTGTTCTAGAGACTCTTGACACTGTCCAGTAACCTGGAAAGGAAAAACATAGGAATAACAACAAAATGAAAAATTTGCTGATAATTCTTTATCATTCTAAGTTTTTTCATAGGAATACTTTTAACTATGCAAATATGTAAATTATTATGCATAATAATGCATCATTTAGTAAAACTCTTCAAGCAGGACAACTAGTTCCTAAGCATACAAGATAAATGCTCTCACTGAGCATAAGATAAATGCTCTACTAACTCTACTATGAGATATGTCTCACTAGGACCATCTACTTTCTTCCAAATATTGTGAAATTTAATCAAGTGGTCCCCAAATCCCATGTGAAAATAAGAAAATAAAAACTTGGACAAGGAGTTTTTCTCAAGATCAACAGTTTCTGTATCAAAAATTTTTCATGCTATGAAGACCAACTACTGACTTTCACCTTGTCTCTTATGCCTTGAATTTCTGAAGATCTATGCATCACTGGGAAAGGGACCTGCAGATGAAACAACAAGACAGCACTGTATATCAAGAGAGATTTTCTATATAGATACAAGATAAACTTGGTATAACAAAGGGATAACCAGGCTTCTGTAGAGCTTGAGTTGTGGAACGCAGTTTCTCTGGGGTATCATTACAGAAAATTTATAGCTTTTCCCCTATATGTTATATATGTAGTGATACCTAAAGAGATCATAAGGGTGTCTAATAAGACCCTAAATTTTCTTGCTACTTCTTATTTCCCTAATAATTTATTCAGATTTGTCTGTCTGGTTTTTACCAAGATGACCACAACCATTATGACCCACTATTGACTTCAGCAAGCAATTTCCTTAATTTTCAGAAAAATGTGGTTTAATTGTTTCAGTTTGGGCACTAAGAGAAGCAACAGTATCCAAATTAAATTAGGTATTGAAATTGAAATTATGCTTTCTAGGAAGACCTAAGATTAGCTTCTTTGAACAATCTTTTCTTGTTTTGCCTTGTAACTCTGATGCATTAATACTGTTGTCATTTTTTACTAGATTAATTTATTAAATGTAATAAACTATGGTCACGTAGAGGTGAGATCTTTCATCTGGGTTTTTTGCCTATACAAGTAAACATGATGAATTGATGGTTGAAGAACTGCCTAGAGACTAAGCGAGAGAGGATTTTTAGATCTTCTGCAATTCATTTCTCCAACATAAATAGATTTCTTGCTTTATTTTCTACTCTTGGACTTGCTAGGCTTTGCTTTTTATTTTGAAAAATCTGTGTGTGTCTGGCAAACTGTACCATCCGCATGCTGTCATTCATAATTATGTTTACTGTCATCTGTGCTGTACTATAAGGGTCAGAGTTTTGGAGGCTGGCACATGAATCAGGCCCTGACCTAGATCTATACTCAAATGTACATAAAGAGGGAACTTTTTTATTTGCAAACAATTTTTTTTTTTTTTTAACTGCTGAACTCTGGGCAGCTTTCTGAAAATAAATGCAGAGCTGTAATCACTGTCACTGTCAGTGAAGGGAGGAAGAACAGAGAGGAGGAAGGAGAAGTAAATTATGTATTTTTAACATCATAATTGGAGAGCAAAACCTTTTATGGCTGATGGCTTTTAAGTCCTTTTTTCTTTTTCTTTCAAGAAAGAGAGAGAGAGAGTCAGTGTTTTATTATAAGAAACCTTTGTCCAGCAGAAAAGACAAACAAAAAACCCAAACCAAAATAAAACCTTAAACCAAAACAAACAACAAAAGAATGCAAACCAAAAATCTTTTCTATATTTAATCTGAAATTGTTTACATAGCACTCCTACTTTAATATATTTGTTTCATAAAGGTGAAAGAATGTCAGGACTTGCATACAACTGGTTTTCTGGGTCAGCAAAGAACTGAAGACCTAGAAGTTTATCAAGGCAGAACACATTCATGATGGAGTACAGAGGATTCAGCTTGATGCAAACAGACAGAAAAGACAACATTAGCATCTCTGTAATAAGAAGCAGCTAGGGGATATGAAAGAATTTCTCTAGTTGTGGTTTGAAAAAATGTGTCATGAAGTCAGAAATCTTATAAAACTGTGAAAGATGTTCTCTTTACTTGTTTCACCCAGTCATTTGATTTGTTATCATTTTCTGTACACAACAGGGAATCTCAAAAAGGAGAATTTATTTGCTCTGAAACAAAAACAGACATTGCTTATAACACTGAGAAAATAGGAGATTCACATTTTATACTTCTGCATTCTATGCCCTTGTCTTTAGACTGTATATATTTATAAAGTATGTTATCATTTAGGATAGCCCAATGTTTTCTTTTAGAAGATTTTATTTATTTTTTCAGTTTTGAACTATTTATTTGGATTTTTTTTCACAAAATTTGCTGCTGTTCTTGATTTTCTTAAAAGTTTAAATAAATGGTTTCAGTCATATCCAATAAAGAACTTAGAAGAAATATGGGCTTGCTCACATTGAAACAATTTATTGCTAATTTCATAGAGAAAAGCTGCTATCTTTACAGTGAAAAGATTTAATCTGATGGAGAAACCATCCACCAATTTATTTGTGGACAGAAAATGTCTTTGAGATATGATGGGTAAACATCTAGACCTTTCCTTGAGATACTAAGCAAATTTAACTCATTAATATATACCTGCATAAAAGCCAATTCCTTTTCAGACAAAATTCTCTTAAGACTGCGTCTCCTGAGCCTGTTTTGTCCTGTCATGTAAATCACCCACACACTTTGTAGAGAGAGGGTAGCTAGCATGCTACAGGATTGTGACATTATCATGGCACACTTATTCTTTCCTCCTAGAGTTATTCCCACAGACATTGCTGTGGTGGCAGCTGAAATAACAAAAAGCCTAAATTCCAACTATTTTCAGATTTACATCCAATATCAGCATAGAGGGGTATTCCTGTGTGGTGGTGCATTTGATCTTGTAGAGATTGTGTCTGACTGGGTTCCAGAAATTGTCAATTTCTGTCTTTCTTGGGCTGCCTTGATCCTTTGACATATACTAGCTCCATAGCCCATGTGATTGATGTTTTTCAAGTGGCATTAATAGGATGGAAGATATCACCTTATTGAAGACATTTTAAAAACAGGTATTTGGCTTAATTAGTATCTTAGAGAATAAATACTCTACAAGTACTGATCCACTGATATCCGTTAATCTCCGTCATTTTTTGATGACTGGTTGGTGAGTGACTTTTGCAGGGAGCAGAGGGGAAAATAAATTTATTTCTTTGTTTGAAAAAATCTAAAAGAAAATTAGAAATAGAGGTGATTTTGAATTATACAGATCACAAAAAATAATGCAGCAGCAATTTGAACACCTTTTTTTTCTAACATTATTGCTATTCATAATATGAGAGAGAATATCCTTTGCAGAGCGTGAAGTATTGACAGTTCCCTTCAATGTAATGCTAGATAGATTTTTACTTTTCAAGGCCACTGCTGCATTTCTGTTTTTACAAGATTTATGTATCTGAATTAAAAAGTTTTGATTTGATTGAAAGTGGATGCAATAAAGTTTTTGCCAAGATCTTGACTGCTTATATTTGATCTCATCCCATTCATTCATGCATTCATTCATATGGGTGTATTATCTAAATCAACTTTTTATGACATCAAGATTTATTTCTTTTCATTGCTCCAGCAATTACATCATAAATTATCATTAAAGTCCAACTACTGTACAGGATAAAATAATCTTTTACTAATATTATTATTTCATTAACAGCCATAATTTTAGTAAGGGAAATAAGTTAAATTTACTTTATCTTGTATATCGCAGAAATATAGAATCATAAAAAGTGACGGGATTGGAATAGGCATTAAAGATCACCTAGACCCACCTTCCCCTGCTACGGGCAGGAACACCTCTCACCAGACCAGGTTGCTCAGAGCCCCATCCAACCTGTGTTTGAACTGCCAGGAATGGGGCATCCATAACTTCTCTGGATACCCTGTTCCAGTGAGTCACTACCCTCATAGTGAAGAATTCTTCCCTAATATTTAGTCTAAACTTCTCTCTTTCAGTTTGTACCAATTCCAGTAACTATAGGATTTACCTAAGAAGTCTAGATTCAACTCTCATTCTGTGTGAGGAAAAGTGTTAGCCACATAACAGCTCAACACCATAGTGTAGAATATTCTGCCCTGAGGCTCTTGAACTTATGTCTGCTTAAAGTCTTTTTGGTGCATTTAATATCAGCTAGACAAGAGAAAGAAAATAAAATATTAACTTTTTACAATAATCATTACTGCATAAAATCCTGGTCTTCAAGAACAAATTTTCCTAAAATTTTAATAATTTAGATTAATGCTTAAATATTAATTGGACAGGAAACTGAATTATATGTCTCTCTTGTCCAGGTAAATGTCCAAAAGATGTATACTCAAAAACCTGGTTTTTTGTCTCTCAGTCAAGAAATATTCAAATCTGTCTTTTTAAGGTACAGTATCATCAACTGTGGCTAAAATCCTCATTAGAAAATTTTGTTTTTCTTTGGTTCTCAGTTCCTAATTACTGGACTATACCATCTGAGTTCATATTGTACTTCCAATTCTGTGCACTTGTATGCAGATTCTGAGCAGGAAGAGTGAAATAAATGTGCAAATTAGGCATTCAGTGTTTTCTTTGATTACTGTGGAATTTTGTTCGGTTTTGAAGTTATGCAATATATAAAGCAAAAGCCAATGCTGAACTGGACCTGTGGAATAGAATAGCCTGATGTCAGCATTTAAACCTCTTATTTAATTTTTCAAAGATTTCAATATACCAAAACATCACTGATTTTATGCATCCTATGTGACATTTGTGGCTCAGTGTAGATAAAGGGACAAAAAAAAAAAAAAAGGAACATAAAAAATGAAGATTATTTTCAGTTAAATACTACCCCATATCTCTGCTTTCCATAATAGTCAGTTTTCTAATGTTAAAATTTTAATGATTACCAACAAAGGAGTACGGGTATTTTTTCCTTCCATCTTCTATTTTTTTTCCCAGTAATATTCTACTCATTTGGCAGATATGCTTCTCATACTAGCTAGTTCCATAGGTAATTTAGAAGCCTTTTACTACATCTTTGTTCATTCTTTTTTCCTTTTCCTATGAGCATATCACCCTCCACCACAATTTATAAAGATTACAAAATGTATTTGCTAACTTTTACTGCATATGTTCCATCACTGCTTTGATTTTGACTTTTTAGTTTTATCTACTTTTTGCCCATACCATACTGTACATACATTTTCATGGGAAGCAGGGGCCTTTTTTTCTCTATTGTTGATTTCTGCACTACCAGTGTTATCTCTTCAGGTGGTTGCAGGTACAGATAGCAGAAGGCAGTGACAATCTTCCTACTAGCCTGATGCGTAAGCTTGCCCCTACTGATGGTTTTATCTCATCTATGTGGAGTCAAACCGTGTCAAATAATTAGTTCATTGTGTACTTACTCCCCTGTGGCAGGATAATGAACACCGTTCACTGCCAGTCTCTGTACTTCAGAGTTCTTGGGATGATTTTCTTGGACAACTGGCAAACAAAAGATCATATTTTATTTGTTTACTTTAGAACAATAAACAGCTTGATTTTTGCTAGCTTGATTTCTAGTAAAACACTCTTTCATTATTATTTTTCTTGTTGCACTGATGAAACAACACTCAGTGTCAGCTAGTTTTCTAGTGTTCATTGACAGCCATTAAAAGGAAATTTCTGAGATCAGGTAGGCTAGAGGCACACCAAATACTTTGTCATTTCCAGATAAGGTTTTTCAGAGGCACTGGTGTGCTCCCCTGAGATGACATCTAAAGCCAACCAACAAGGATCCTTGATTGTTAAACTGAGAAGAGCAAACTGGCTTGATGAAGATAAGATTATAGTGTCTCTCATGTGAAACCTAAAATAGAAGAACCAAATTAAATAAAGCATAATCCTGCACAGAGGCTTTTGGAGTTGGTTTAATGGCATGCTATCACTTTCACTATGTTTAATACTCTTATGAGCTTAGTGAGTTGCACACACAGTGTCAATTCCATTCAAAGCAACCTTTATCATAATGCACCAGTTAATTTTTGTCTTCAGGGTACAGTAATTATGCTGACATACTGCAAAAGAATTACTCACTACACACATCTGAAAATGCCACATTGCACAGATTTAAATTTCGTCCTTTCACTGGTATGATCTCAAGATACTCATTTGATGATGATAGCTAAATGAGGAATTGTAACTTTATTTTCACATCTCAAGTAATATAGCTTACAATTTTGTATTTTGCTACCTACCACTAGTCAGAGAATTGGAAGATAATACTTTCTCATTGAATGTAGCTTTTGCTGCATTTGTACAGATGCTATAGCTATAAAATTCAAGACAAGACCTTTTCTTAATTTTTGCTGAAGAAAACAGGACTGCTACTAAAAGTATTGCCTGTGTATGCTGGTAAGAACTTAAACTCTTTTTATTATTGCAGCAGCCAAAGTGGGTAAAGGTTAGAAAATAAAACTACTGCTTTTAGATGAGAATATCCTAAAACTCTTGTTCATTTATATTTTTATTAAAATTCTTTACAAGAATTAAAGAATATTAAAGGATTACAGGTTTAAAGAATATATTTACTCCCAAAAAAAAAGAACTATAGGAACTATATTTAAATTGTTTAAAAATATTGTTTCAAAGGTGTGAAATGAGAAAAATTAGTCTATGTACTTCACATGAAAAAGTGAATTAACTGTGTTTACAGTAATAAAAAATTGAAAAAGAAAATTAAGTTTTTGGAAATGTCAAAAAATAGGTGGTTTACCTTGATCTCATTGTTCTGTTATCTTTTCCTTTACGTTAACTTAAAAAAACCCCCATACTAATGCAAAATTTGAGACAAGTAAAGTCTGACACACCATTTCTGTCCTAATCAAACTGACAAGTATTTTATCACCTTAGCAACATTGATAGTCAGAGTTTACTCTTCTGTATCAGAGATAATGTCCTGAATTTTTGATGCCAAAGGTCTATCAAGAAGAGAAGATCCTAAAATAATCTCATTTTCTCTTGTAATCCCAATCATATTCAATCTTTAATTTACACAAAATAAATGAATCAGAAAAAGTAAACAGATGTATCAGCAAATGAAGAGTCCTGGTAAGAAAAAGCAGCTCCTCTGTCTTTGGACTTCTGTCTTTTCTGTCCAGCTGAATTGGTTTGCTTCATATGAGGGTAGAAATAAACACTGAATTTTCTCTAGGAAAGAAGAAGTAGCATTTTGGTAATTCCAGTTGCTAATTCTGTTCTTTCTGTTTTCCAACTACATCACATGGTTCCCTGACTTTACATAGCTTTAAACAAAAGCAGACGTGAGAAATGGTGCAAAGAGCCAAGGTTTACCTATTTCTGCAAATCTAATTTCCACATATCCCCATTTGACTGTTAGCATGTAACTCCAGTTTCAGTCCTTAGCACCATGGGCTTCTTAGGCAGATAAGGTCAGAGTTTAGTGCTGCCACAGTTGGGAAGGGTGTACGATTCCTTCTAATTCTTTCATCAGAGTTTATCTCTGCTAAGCACAGCAATACAACCTTCTTTCCCCATGGGTACTGTTAACAGGCTTGTTAATTAGTCATCAATACCTGTCAAATTGTTAAAGAAGCAGCAAACACCCAATGGTAACAGTATTAAGCTATGGAATTGCTGATGAGCCCCTGGCTTCAGTAATTTGTTATTTGAAATTTAGAACATGTTCTCCTCCACTGAAGTCCTGTGGCAGAGTTTCTGTTCCCTGACTGTATAATCAGGTGATTAGTGGTGGAGAAGTCCTGACTGAAGCATTCTACAGTGAATATTCTGCTGTGCTAAAAGACAGAAAATGTTTGCATTTCAACACAAACCCAAGGTCATCAGTCACTCTGGAAACACAAATCACTCTATGGATGAAGTGAATGACTTGACTTTAAAATCTGCTGGGGAAAGGAGGGAAGGAATGTTTTGTCCATTTTTTTTTTCCTAAGCCACTTTAGAAATGCAGCAGGAAACTTCTTGTTACTTATTGATGCTGAAAGAGAAGAACGAGCCTGCCAAATGGCAGACTGATGATATAAACTTCTGGCAATCTTTTGCCTCTTTTGAAAGTATGTTTCCAAGTAAAATACAAATCCTCACCTACGACTGCAGCAGCCATTATATGAACTCTAGTAGACAGATAAAGCTGAACCTTTACAAGCTGGGAGCCTGAGCATTTCCTCAGACACCCTCATGTATTAAAAGAAAACACATCACACTATACAAGTGTGGATTTATGATTAATTCTTGTGGTGAAATGCTTGGCAATGCCTGCAAGAATGATGGTGCGTCATGCTAAGTTGTGCTATAGCTGAGTTCAAAAGCCATTGATAGCACTTTCTTTCTGTTCAAACAGTGTAAAAAAATCAGTGTTCAATAACCATCTAAGCTCTCACTCCTGGTGACATGATTTACTGCTGAGTTCTGCAGCTTTCCTGGTAAGGCCTAAGTCTTCCACAGAGGACACACAATCCAGTCAAGTGATTTGCTATTTGAGTGAATTGGTTTTGCTAAGAACAATAGGATTGCACACATCTGGGCCCTAATCTGAAAACCACTGAGGTCCGTGGGAATCGTTCCAGTGAATGCAGTAGGCTTTTTGTCAACTGCTTGGTGAAATCTTGATTTGAAATGTATGTCTGCATTGCTGATTTTTAAATTGGTCTTTTTGAGGGAAGGAGAAATATTAATAGCTTGCCATGTTCTTGTGGCTTAAGACTGCACTAAAAATGTCTTCTCAAACAGCCCTTTTATAAATATTTGATAAAAAAAACCCTGCAATTATTTTTGGTGAAGTATTGTATGGCTGACCAGTTTTATAGACTCCAGCTAGAAAAAAAAACCTTAAAGACCCAGAAAAGAATAATAGTGTCTCTGTACATATTTTCAGCATAATGTAGTTCATGACATCTGGGTTTTCTCGTCTGTCAGTCTCTCAGACCCTCTTAATAGCTGCAAAAAGAAATATCCTGTCTGCAGACTGCACACATGAAAAAAAGGAAACAACTGGTATCTTTATAGCACATGAGCATCTACGTGAGGTACCTTCAGAATCATGTTTTCCACACATGCAGCAATGTCCTGCCACAATGCGGCAGCCCAGATGGGTTTATCCCTGCATTCCCAATTGCTGTTTTTCAACTGCTGCAGCCACCCCCATATGGCATTAGCCACTATACAGGAATCAGTATAGAGTATGGGCCACTTTTCTCGTTCAGCAATCTGTAGGACTAGTTGGATGGCTTTCATTTCTGCAAATTGGCTTGACTCAGCTTTCCCTTCAGCAGCCTCAATGACTTCTTGTGTGGGACTCCACACAGCAACTTTTCACCTCCAATGGTTTCCCATCACGCGGCAGAATCCATCAGTAAATACTGCATCGCCTCTTCAGTTTTCTGGTAACTCATTATATGGTCATGCTTCTTGGGCACATGTCACCTTCTCAGGCAATGCTCAAAACCTCTGGCTTCTAGACAGTCCAAAATCTCTTCTAAGATCCCTGACAGATTGGGTTTTCCCATTTGGGCTCATTGTGTAATTAATGCTACCCACATAAGCCATGTAATGCTGGTTGTGTGATGTTTTGAGGGGATGTTTCCTTGCTCCTTTCAATTTCTTTGTTGAAGGACCTGCCTCTTAATCTAACCTCTCCCTTCCTACTGTTATTTCCTCTCTTTCTTCTTCCTTTTCTTCTTTTTCTTCCTCCCTTTGCTCCCTTACTAATCGGTGGTATGGGACTGTAACTTGCCTTGTTTATTTTTATTTTCACAACTGGGGCAATTACTGTTGTTGTGGTTTGAGTCCCTATCTCAGCCAGAGTGTCCTCAAACGTAGTTTGGGTTCCTGCCTCAACTACAGTCCTCTGAGAGTACTGAACAGTGGCTCAGCAGGTACAGACCAGGCCCCAATACAGGGTGAGAGGCTGCTGGTTTTCATGGGGGTAAACAAAGCACCCTTCTATCAGTCGAAGGCGCAGTTTCTGAGGGTTGTTTACCTGTTCAGGTGTAAAGTTCCAGGCAAAGGGACATGATAACCACCCTGGGAACCTACCTATATTCTTCCACACACCCTGCCATCCAGGAACTTGATGCCTCAGGGCAGAGTTCAATAGCTCTTCCCCTAAAGGTTGTGTTCTCTTACACCGGGATGATGACAGATTCCATGAATTCCATAGTGTACCAGCAGTATTAGCTAGTATTATCAATAGTATTAAGCAGCCTACATAGGGATGAGCAATGACGGTGGGAGTGTGCAATATAAAATTATTCACGTCCACCTTGGTCAGGGAGAAGGAAGTGTATTCACTCATCATCATTCGAGTTAGCATGTTCCCAAACTCAGCAAAATAAACTGATAAGCAGTGCAGCTGACAAATGCCATGTGCTTCACAGGAGCTTGATACTTGATAGCTACTATTCACCATTTACTCTAGCAAGCTATATATATATATATATATCTCTATATATATATAACTGCCTTTATCTCACCCCACATTGGATGCCAAAAAGGACTGTAGTGGTTTGACCTTGACTGGGTGCCTGGTGCCTGCTAAGCCACTTATCACTCCCCTTCCCAGTGGGATAGGGGAGAGAAGAACGTGGAAAACAACTTGTCATTGAGATAAGACAGTTTACTAAAGCAGAAAAAAAAAGACAAGCAGAAGTTTGGACACACATAAACAAAGGGAAAAGTCAGTCTCTACTTCTCATCAGCAAGCAATGTTCAGATACTTCCTGGGAGACAGGGCTTCAGCACACATAGTGGTTGCTTTCTTTGAAAAGCAAACATGGTTGAATAATGAATGCCCTCATGTTTCTCCTCTCTCCCTTTGCTTTTGTATCTGAGTTGATCTAACATGGTAAGGAATATCCCTTGGGTCAGTTTTGGTCAGCTGGCCTGATTGTGTTCTTCCAGGATCTTGTTCACTCCCAGCCCCTTGATGGGGCGGGGGGAAGAATGTCAGAGGGACAGCACTGCTCAGCAGTAGCCAAAACACTAGTGTGTCATCAATGCCCTGCCAGCTACCAATGTAAAGCACAACACCATGAGGGCTGCTAGGAAAAATTAACTCTCTCTCAGTCAGACCCAATACAAGCAGTTATCCAGGAACATTGAGACAAATTAGAAAGACAGAGAGTGATTTTTTACCAAGTGATTTCTGAAATGCTACACATGAGCAAACAGGAGAACACAAGGAGAAAAACAAGTGAATGTGCATGTTTACAACAGTGTATACCTGAAACGATTACAGAGAAAGTAATATCTTAAGTTCAGGTTTTGCATATATCTGNGCAGAATCCATCAGTAAATACTGCATCGCCTCTTCAGTTTTCTGGTAACTCATTATATGGTCATGCTTCTTGGGCACATGTCACCTTCTCAGGCAATGCTCAAAACCTCTGGCTTCTAGACAGTCCAAAATCTCTTCTAAGATCCCTGACAGATTGGGTTTTCCCATTTGGGCTCATTGTGTAATTAATGCTACCCACATAAGCCATGTAATGCTGGTTGTGTGATGTTTTGAGGGGATGTTTCCTTGCTCCTTTCAATTTCTTTGTTGAAGGACCTGCCTCTTAATCTAACCTCTCCCTTCCTACTGTTATTTCCTCTCTTTCTTCTTCCTTTTCTTCTTTTTCTTCCTCCCTTTGCTCCCTTACTAATCGGTGGTATGGGACTGTAACTTGCCTTGTTTATTTTTATTTTCACAACTGGGGCAATTACTGTTGTTGTGGTTTGAGTCCCTATCTCAGCCAGAGTGTCCTCAAACGTAGTTTGGGTTCCTGCCTCAACTACAGTCCTCTGAGAGTACTGAACAGTGGCTCAGCAGGTACAGACCAGGCCCCAATACAGGGTGAGAGGCTGCTGGTTTTCATGGGGGTAAACAAAGCACCCTTCTATCAGTCGAAGGCGCAGTTTCTGAGGGTTGTTTACCTGTTCAGGTGTAAAGTTCCAGGCAAAGGGACATGATAACCACCCTGGGAACCTACCTATATTCTTCCACACACCCTGCCATCCAGGAACTTGATGCCTCAGGGCAGAGTTCAATAGCTCTTCCCCTAAAGGTTGTGTTCTCTTACACCGGGATGATGACAGATTCCATGAATTCCATAGTGTACCAGCAGTATTAGCTAGTATTATCAATAGTATTAAGCAGCCTACATAGGGATGAGCAATGACGGTGGGAGTGTGCAATATAAAATTATTCACGTCCACCTTGGTCAGGGAGAAGGAAGTGTATTCACTCATCATCATTCGAGTTAGCATGTTCCCAAACTCAGCAAAATAAACTGATAAGCAGTGCAGCTGACAAATGCCATGTGCTTCACAGGAGCTTGATACTTGATAGCTACTATTCACCATTTACTCTAGCAAGCTATATATATATATATATATCTCTATATATATATAACTGCCTTTATCTCACCCCACATTGGATGCCAAAAAGGACTGTAGTGGTTTGACCTTGACTGGGTGCCTGGTGCCTGCTAAGCCACTTATCACTCCCCTTCCCAGTGGGATAGGGGAGAGAAGAACGTGGAAAACAACTTGTCATTGAGATAAGACAGTTTACTAAAGCAGAAAAAAAAAGACAAGCAGAAGTTTGGACACACATAAACAAAGGGAAAAGTCAGTCTCTACTTCTCATCAGCAAGCAATGTTCAGATACTTCCTGGGAGACAGGGCTTCAGCACACATAGTGGTTGCTTTCTTTGAAAAGCAAACATGGTTGAATAATGAATGCCCTCATGTTTCTCCTCTCTCCCTTTGCTTTTGTATCTGAGTTGATCTAACATGGTAAGGAATATCCCTTGGGTCAGTTTTGGTCAGCTGGCCTGATTGTGTTCTTCCAGGATCTTGTTCACTCCCAGCCCCTTGATGGGGCGGGGGGAAGAATGTCAGAGGGACAGCACTGCTCAGCAGTAGCCAAAACACTAGTGTGTCATCAATGCCCTGCCAGCTACCAATGTAAAGCACAACACCATGAGGGCTGCTAGGAAAAATTAACTCTCTCTCAGTCAGACCCAATACAAGCAGTTATCCAGGAACATTGAGACAAATTAGAAAGACAGAGAGTGATTTTTTACCAAGTGATTTCTGAAATGCTACACATGAGCAAACAGGAGAACACAAGGAGAAAAACAAGTGAATGTGCATGTTTACAACAGTGTATACCTGAAACGATTACAGAGAAAGTAATATCTTAAGTTCAGGTTTTGCATATATCTGATTAGAACCAGCTACCTTTCACTTGCATTGTAGAGCATCCCCTTCTTAAGCTGTCTCAATGATTTTGATACATTGTCAGAAAGCCTGACCACACAGGAATGCCATGTTCACTGTAATGTGAGTGAATAGTGTCAACATTGATAAATATATCATCTTCACATTGGAATGTTTAGAGATGGAAGTTTTAAATGAAAAGGGGAAGAAGAAATATTCCTAAAGCGTAATATCTTGAAACATGAGAAGCAGTGCACAAAGCAAAATGGAGACACAGATACATTTCCCACAGACACTGTTGAAAAGTTGGGGAGAAACTTAGGAGTTTGTATTCTAGTACAGGAAGAAGATATGTAATTCTAAACCAGTTTTAATAGGTTGATGGTTGTTTTTTCTCACATTAGTGTTACCTATTAAAAATTCCATCATATTAATGTCAAAATGAAGTCTTCTAAAATCTTAGTATGGCACTGCTAATGTTCTTCTGTGAAAATATATTACATGCAAATATTTCTCCATCTCCTTCATTCCTAGGAGTGTCATTCCCATGCACAAATTCGTAAAACATCATACCCTTTCCTGTTTCACCTTCCAAACACTCTCCTGTCAACTAATTAGTCCCATTAGAGAACTATCACAGGGCATCTCGTTGCTTTGGTCTCCAAATAAAATACATCACATCAGGCTTCTTTCTTTTTCATATCTCTCTTTATCTATCATAGCCTAATATTAGGTAATTCATGCATTTTTGAGAGGAAGAAGTGCTCTTAGTATCTGTAGTTTTTCATGGATATATTATTAGGAATCAGTGGTTCTAGTCCTGTTAGAAAAATGGTATCTTTTCATTGGGTAACGTTCCTTAACTACTGCTAGTTGAAAAACCTGTTCTAGTCCTGTGCCAGGTTTGTACTTCTAGAAGGGTTCACCATAAATTAGAGGATTCCTTGGCTGAGTAAGATGAAAATAAGGACCTGAGTGAATTTTCTTCATCAAGGAAAGCAAGGAATGTTATATCAGGCATGGCTTAACAATGTGTTATCAAAAATATTAATGACTTCAATAGGCAAATATTTCATTCACCTAAAGAACCACTGCATTTGTAGGCATTTTGAGAGATTTTTTACTCAGAAGAATTAGAATGTAACCCTGTACAGAAGATAGAGCCAAAGCCAACAAAACAATCATGTGCTTTTCAGTTCTGTATAGAGAGGTAAGTATGTCTTTCCACTCTGCACTGGAAGGAATTTCATCATTATCTTTGTTTCCTCACAAGAGTGAAGATTCTCTATACAAAATGGAGTAAATTAAAGAACTTGTTTATAAAATACATCTAACTGACATGATCCATGGGTTTGATCTAATTGAGTCTGTTAATATAAGTGAAGTTATAAACTGACATATGCAAATTTTAGTTCAACTACAAATGTGACATCAACATTTTATACGTGAACTTACACAAGAAAAGATAGCTTTGGAAAGGATAGATTTCATAGATGTCCCAACCTTGATCATATTTTCCTTAAGCTTCTTCCAAGCAGAGTGAATCCTGAGTAAGCATGATATTAAATAGTAGCCATTGTCATTTTTAAGAGTCTGGAGAAAGAAAGAATACCACATTAATGTCTCTCTACACACTCAGTTAAAGCACAATCCCAAATTAAAATGGATTTTGAAGCATCAGGAAATATCTTCCAAAAACTTGTGCCAACCCATGTCCACTTTGTCTGCAATTTTTGCTGCACAGACAGAAAGCACATTTGACCCTGAATGGTGTCTTGGGACTTCATTCCAAAGCTGCTCTTCAAGGATTTAGATAAAATACATCCTTCAGCTACCACTAGTTTTCAAGCATGCCCATGACTGTGGTCCAGCATATCATAATACCTCTTTGCTACTATCTTTGATTACACATTAGCATTCCGCAAAATACAGAACCTGAAAAATGGGCACCATAAGAACCAACTTTTCAAAGAACCAACATTCCTAATCTCTGCTACCTTGTAACTAAACTCATTTGTGTTGTTCTCATTTGAGATGTTTTTGTAGTTTCTTATAGTCTTGTAATAATTCATTTTTCCTGTTTGTCTTATGTTTTTTCAAAATCTGAAAGGAATATATTTTTTTATCTATATTATAATAAAGTAACCATTTCATGTGACAAACAATTTAATTTGAAGGAATGGAAGTACTGTTCAAAAACTAAATAGGTCCTTTTAGAACAACTTTGCTAAAAGACACAGTATAAACCAGAGCTTTCCTGAGACTCAAAAAACCAAAGGGATATTGCCTGTGTGCTGACATGGGTAGGTAATGGGGAGAATAGCTCAGACTCATGGCAATTGACAGGAGAACAGAAAATTGTCCATTCGTGCTACAGACCCCAGTCATCTTCTCTTCCGGTCTCCCCAGTACAGGTCAAAAGCAAGTCCTTTTTGTTTACAGTAGATCTTAAATAATATTGCTCGAGGGTCTTTGTATATTTTAACTGTATATGATGGAGCAGAAGTGCACTAATGGTATAATCCTGACCTTAAGTGTCAGTTTAGTATGCTATGGACCCTGCTACTGGCTTGCTCTCTGGGACTTTACATAGGGAGAGAACTCATATATCTCATCTTGGCAATAAAAAACATAACATGGGACCTAGAACACTCAGAATTTCAAGCTACAGAAGAGAGAAAAATTAACAATTTCCTTTCTCTTCCAGAAAGTTCTCTAAACACTGGGGTATCATACAGGGAGACTCCTGATACCGTCTTATAGATAAATGTAACCGATTTTACGTTTTCAGTACTAACCACTGTAGCTGGGATTCAAGGTCTATTAAGCTCCTTCTGCAAAGAAATCATTATCAGAGAGTATTAGCATACTTAACCCTCTCAAAATGCCAGTATTTCTGCATAATAACCCTCAATTAACTCAGCTAGAAAGTTTAGCTTGTGATGTTTCTAGGTACCATTCTTTTTAATCACATATAGCTATAATAAATATTTAGTCACAGAAAAGAACAAGCCCAAGTTTTACTTAGATACTTCAGTTCATAATTGGTAGTTGCCTTTACTGATTCTATAGAATGTTTTTGTGTTAAATAACATAACTTGTTCTTCCTGAGTAATCACTACTTTTGATCTTCAATGAATCTCCTATGTATAAGAATCACTAATTATCGACATTATCAAGACTTTTATTTCCTTTCCAGGAAGAAAAGTTGGCTTTTGCCTTAGTAGAGGACAGTATCTCTCTTGCTTAGTGAAGCTTCATAGTTTACAGAACAGCCGAAATTACAAAGGAACTAACTTTATTACCTGCAAGGAAAAATAGTGCTTGAGGCATGGAGGAAACAAGCTTCTGAAAGGGAGAGTATAAATAGACTCAGTGTTTTCAGGCTTTCTTTAGAAAATAATGTTTTTTCTTTGAAAAGAAGTATGTCAATATGAAAAGCAAACACGACCAGTGGTTTCTACCACTCACAGATGAAATTATGGGACTGCTACAGGACAGCATTTTAAGCCACTAAGCCTGACAGTGAAAGCAATTCTGAAAATGATGGTAGATCTTGCTAGGCAGGGTAAATACCTGAACTGGTCGCTTTAGAAAAAAAATAGTATTTCTGGTTTTAAAAGTATACATACAGCTTCTGAAACCCTCAGTCAAATTGAAGAAATGTAGTAAAATTATTCTCACAATTCCAAATGCACTAAACTGCCATTCAAAAGGAAAGGGAATAATATGAGTCTTTTATAAACAGAAGAGAATGTAGACTTCAAATGGAAATCAACGCTTCGACTATTTTCTCTTCAGTAAGAGAATAAAAAAATTACTTTTCCTCTGGGCTTGGAAGAAGCTATCAGTTTAAAAAATTCAGTTGTGTGCATCTAGTTGCAACAGAAACTGAGGGTATTTTAATGAGTTTTTGTGGACTTTAGCGGGTTGCAGTCTACAGAAAAACACTGATTAGATAGCCAAACATCAAAAACCTTACATATAAAGAAGGCATATATTGGGTGTTAATCAAACTGAAACTTACTGTGTAAAACTAGGATTATGCATTTAGAGTTCTAATGAAGACCATTGTGTTATAATCCAACGGTGTCTTCTGTTAGACCCATCAAAAATGAAAATATTTTAAACTACTTTAAAAGAGAAAATGAGTTACTTGTCTTCTACATAAATGTCTTGTCTCTCACAGAGGTCTTTGGAAATAGTATTACTCTTTCAGATTTGTCAGGATGTTCTTTTAACAAATACATCAGTTGTGAACTTTTTTGATATGCCTGTATATTCTGAAGATTAGGAATAAATTCTAAAATAAATTTTCTTTTCCCAAAATAAGTCAGATATTTTTGTTTTACAATTTTTTATTCTATACCTATCTCTAATTACACACCCTTATGGAAATACTTTGGGGATAAACTAAAGCACATGTACAGATATTAAAAAGAAATCATCCAAGAAACATCCTTTAACACCTGGGTCAGCCAAACAATGGGAAAGAATTAATATGGAATAATGTTGGTTGTTATTATCTGATTGAAAGTCTTCAACTCCTGCAACATAATTTTTAGGTCACCCAAAATTTTTCTTTGGATCTGTTAGGGATTTCCATCTAAGTTTATAATATATAGGCTGAAGGGTCACTATGGTGGCTAACATTGTGACTACTTTTTTCAATCTATTCTTCTTACTGATTTTACACCTTATGAGAATTAAAATAATACTTATTTAAATTTTAAACATTGAATTAAATTTGTTTGTTTTTCCTTCCATCATTATGTTCTTATTCCTTGGAACTATTCATTGATTTCATTTTAATCTCAGCTTTTAGAATTTTCTACCCAACCATATAAATTCAGGGGTGGAGATGTGCCTAAAAAATTATATATTCAATGAGTAGGTGCATGTACTGGTGAAGATAAACTTTCATCAATAAAATTTCTCAAATAAATTTTAGGAGACAAATTAAAGCTATACATTTGAACTTAATCTAATGATTTGAACAAAATCATTAATGTCTATATAGTAATTTTCAATTACTGAAGAGAAAAACATAGAATCATTAAGGTTGGAAAATATCTTTAGGATGATCAAGTCCGAACATCAGCCTAGAACACCACAATGTTCACTACTAAACCGTGTCTTCAATGCCATAGCCACAAGTTTTTTGGACACTTCCAGGATCTAAAGGGTTGCTGAGCTTGTGGATATATAAAGATGGGTTTGTATCATTCCATAATGCAGAAGGACATAGAGGTTTCATTTCCTACATTTCTTTATTACAGATTACTGCAAATTACGAATAAAAACTGAGTAAGCTTATGATTACATAATAAAGAGAATACATCTAATTTACTACAAAATTACTACCAGAAAAGAAAGTGTATATATTTCAATAGCAGCAGCAAGCATATATTTCATTATTAAAGTTTACTACAAAAATGACCAGCAGGAAAGTATAAAATAGACTTAATTACTTATATGTGTACCTGTATAGTAACTGTACAATGCTCACCAAACTGCTCTCAGAAGCAGGGCCAATCAATGATGAACAAATGCTCACTTTGAAGATGATCATGCCACAGAATCTGGAGTCAGACAGGGATCCCCCGTAGGGATCCGTTCTGTCCCATAAGGTTCCAGGCTGTCTAGAAGATCTCTTGAAAGAGAGGCTGCATTTTGGGAAGAAAACAAGTAATTTTTATATGGCAGGGACTAGAATGCTACCACCTTGGGCAGCCAATAGATGTTGCTAAATCCATATCTCTTCATGACAAGGTTACTTGCCGAGTGGTTGAAGGCAAAGCACTGCATTTGTTTGGGCTTTTCTTATTTTAGCAAAACTTTTGGTACATCTTTCAGAGTATCTTTCTGGATCCAATGTCCAATATACATATAGGCATGTACACAATAAAATGGGTGAACAATCATCTGAAGAGTCAGGCTCCAAGAGTCATAGTAAATACGGTAATAAATGTCTGGAGGCCAATCATCAGTGGTTTTTCCCAGGGTTCAATATCAGTTCCAGTTCTCAGCAGTATTTTCATCACTGACTAGACGTCACAGTTGAGGGCAGACTGAGTTTGCCAGTGACACTAAATTAGGAGAACTTGTTGATTCTCTTGAATGTAGAAAAGACCTTATAGGAAGACCTTGATAAAGAGACCTTTATAGACTGTATGAAATTAGCAAGGACAAATGTCAAATTCTTTCCCTGGTGTCCTGGGTCCAGCTAGGACAGTGGTAATTTTGGCAGTAGCCAGGAGAGGAGATGGCTAGGACACAGAGGTTATTCTCTGTACCACCTCATGTCATTTTCCATGTACAGGGGAAGAGCTTGCTTCTGGGTCAGGGGAGCATGGAGCCATCAGGTCAAATCCATAGTGAGCGTTTTGCATGTGAGTCACTCGCCTCTCTCTTGTATAGTTTTGTTGTTAATACTGTTGCTATTACTGTTTGTTTTCTTATCTCATTGCCATTTCCAGTTAATTGTTCGTATCTCAACCCATGATCTTTACCTTTTCTGACTCCAATTCTCCTCTCCAGCCTGCCAGAGGGAGAGGGGGACTGGAGAGGGAAGTGAGGTAGTGACACATGGTTTCAGTGGGAGCACCAAATTGGAGAATATCATTCCAAAACCAGAAGAGCGTTAAAGAGAATATTTGCAGGGAGAATGTTGTGACAGTTCCAGAGAGGAGGAACTTAACTGCACTGTGTTGGGCCCTGACTACTCTTTATCCTACACAGTTCAGTGCTAGCCAGCACCCTCAGGGGACGAGGAGGAAAGCAGACCAACAGGCACCACGGCCACTTGAACTACAGCTGAACCAGAGGAACAGCCCATTAGTGGCAGCCAGTCCTGTACAGAAGAAGACATCCAAGACAAAATCAGTTTGCTTAGTGAGGGATGAAGAGGCAGCAGGGCCTTCAGAACAAAAGGGAGAGGCAGGGCCAGAAATAATCAGCTGATCCCTATCCTGGGAGACATGTGAGGCATTGCATTTCAAATAAAATTCAGAATATTTCTTTACCTTACAATTGGTCCTTTTCTTCAGTTTTCAACCCCCAAATTTTTAAATGTTATTTTCAAATTTAATTTGAAGTATTTTAATTTTTTCTTTTCCTCCTCTAATAAATACTGCTATGTAGAAGGACTCTTATTCTACTTTCATTTTTCTCTCATTTGATTTCCCATTCCAAACACTTTTATTCAGGAAGTTTACAAAATTGCAAATAAGAAAAGGTAACTCTTTCCTCTTGTAACTTTTTCACAGGTTAAAATATTATAAATTGTTACATTTAAAGAAAGTATTTCTCTAATCGACATGTTCTAATCGACATCTCTAATCGATTCCTGTTCTGGAAAATGCTGAAAATACATTTGAATACACTTTACTTGAAAATCTATTGAAAATACGTGCCCTATTACTCCTTCAAAATATTACTGAAAATCCTACAGTGTACCATATGCAAGTAAAATTTCTTTGTAATCTGATTACATCTACCTAACAAAAAAAGCAAAGCAAACAAACAAAACACAGCAACAACAACAAAAATTTATAAGTACACCCAATGTATGTATGTCTGGTCTTCCTATCGGTGTTCACATATTAACTCTTTGGAACTTATCTGATGTCTCCAAATGTTGTATAAGAGCAGATGAGCCAGAACATGGCAATTTTACTATGTAGAAATTGTCTGCTCTGTGTACCAGAACAAGCGTCAGACTACACATATCAATCTTAAGTATGTTCAGGAATGGTATTGTGAGAAAGGCACTCTTGAAGAATGGAGTAGAACTATACTTTTTTGCATCCTGATCTCTTGAATTCTTTTTGTTTGTTTCTTTCTTTTTTGGATGCAAATGCTGCAAGTTTTAAAAACAGTATGGCATCTGGACAGTAATGATCGTGTATCTCTTATCAAGGCAAAAATCAGGAGTTAAAATCACATTAGTTTAATGAAAGAGGGTTGTGAATGGATGAAAAATAAGAGCAAAAGAACAGAATTAAAGGTATATCAACCCTGCAACAATAGAAGTCTTTGTTCTCATATATGTACTATTTAGTACATATCCATTTAGTGTAGATGGATATGAATTTAGCTTTTTTGTCAGCTTTGTATCTAGTTATTGGATTTATATCTAGTTATTGGATGTTATGTAACAGTTGAAGAGCCCTCTTAAATGAAAGGATCCATTTCCTTTCTCCTTGAAAAGAACATATTAAGGTCATAGGCACTTCAGGACAGAATACAGTATCTGGGACAGAAGAACTGACAACTGACATATCTTAGAATTTAAAAGAAAATCTGCAGTGCTTCATTTTAAATAAAATGTAAAGTAGCAAAATGAATGAGAAATATGAAATATCCATTTGCATAACTAATGACACTCATATCTATCCAGTAGTATGCTGACTATAATTCAAGGGTGTGAGAACAAATTGTTTCATGAAGTTAATGCTTTCATTTTGTGTTCTTAAGGACCCTGATGTTGGGACTAGGTTTTTCAAGACTTAGAAAAGGATTAGAGTTCATCAATACTGTAAAAGCATGTGAAAGATTGATTCAGTGATTAATCTCATATTAAACACATGGGAATAAAACAGCTGAGTGTATTTGTTTCCATAATCCCTTTTCCCAAATGTAATTACAAATGGAATTGATCAACTTCTGAGTCAGTACTAGACATATTAGAATTGCTAGGCTGTATAATAGTACAGATCAGCAGTCTTCAGTGCTAGAGAAAACTAGCCACTATTTTGCACTACTATTAGCACTATATTTTAAGAGAAATTTTAAATTTCAAAAATGTTCATGGAATATTTTCCAAAGAAAATGTCGATTCTCTTAGAAGAATGACTTTTATGATATCTAGCATATCCTTTGTATACTGAATATCTTCCCACCCTAGGGGTACCATTTTTTTCCTATGTATTAAATACTTACTGAGTTAGAACATTGTCTTCCATGGCTTCAAGGGAGTAGAGACAATACTAGACAACAATCACTCTCTTTTGTAATTAGCTTTTTGCTACAAGGTGAACTTCTACTGCTGCCTTCGTTACTGCTGCTTTCTGCGGAAAAGAAATAGAGTAGGCATGGAGCACCACAGGTACTAAAATGATATGAGGGGAAATGCTGTCTTGAATCTTAGAGTTGGTTGCCTAGGTTTTTGAGAGAAGCAGAGCTGAGCATATTTGTTTTCTTCAGGGCATCTCATAGTTTGTGACCTGATTGGCATATTTGCTTTTTTGAGGTCTGTTCTATGACCCCAGGACCCTCATGGACTCTATGGGCAGAATCAGTTGTTCACTCCAAGACTTTTTCATATAGCAAAAAGCAATGCAATGCAACATTGTGCTACAAATGTTGAAAAAAATTTGTTGTCCTAATTCCTACCTATTTCAGACTTCATGTTTCCCCCCACAACACTGCAAACAAACAATACTTTACTAAAGCTGTGAGGTATAAAAGCTTGTGTGCAGTGCATGTTTTTTCTCTGATCAAACAGACCTTCATATTAATATTAAATTGTATTTTTAAATGTGCTTATCAGTATTCTAACTTCTGTCCATTAGGATTTCATTTTAAAAGACAGCTACCAGATGAAATAAAATTTAGAGGGCTTAGGTTTAGGTTAAATGATAAAAGCTTCTCTGTTCATCTGACACACTTAACAGCTTTACGATTTCCTTCTATGTTCACCATTTACATCTGGTAGAGTTCCAAGCTATCTTTCAGTAGAAATGCAACTTGTGCAGTTACAATTTTCTGGTGATTAAAAGGTTACAAATCAAAAATACAATACTAAGGAAACATTTGATCTAATTAATCTGATAGAAAGTATAGTCTTCCACAGTATTCTTCTGATCAAGATAATATTTTTTCCTAAAGATGCATAAAAAGCATAATAAACCCCTAGTAAACAAATTTCAGTTACAGAGTTTAATATTTTCTTTGTACCTTTTACTTTTTAATAGCCATGATATATTTCTCATGATTATTCTAGGATTTAAACTATGAGAAAAGAGCAACTATATTTTTATTCCTAGACACATTTGCTACCCCAAAAATTTCAGATTTTATGAAAAAAATTACATACCATATACACATACATATGCATATACACATACACAAATATATACCTATATACACAAATATATGTATATATATAAATAGCACATTTTCACTGTGTCTTGAAAGAGAAAGAAATGTTCCCAGTTTCTGTAGAAAACACAGTCTTCAATGTATTTTGGATGGAGGGAAAATTGTCTGGTTCTGGTTTTTTGCTGCAACAGCACAACAGAATTACATTAAGAACAAAGCTGTCTGGGTTATTGTTATTGATATCACGAAGAGCTCAAAAGATATGACACTTGGGCTGGAGTCACAGAGCCTATTAAAGCTTTCCCTGGACATCCAAACTATTTGACTCTGAGGTTTCTTCATCAGAGCTGTTTCATCCCCTAGGAATAATTAAGATTAAACCTATGTATCTAAACCTATTCAAGACCCCTACAGACTTGCCCCTGCTTAATTTCCTTTGAATGGAAGAAGAGCATACACTTAACACCCTCACTGGTCACTGGGGACAATACCAGATCATACACAGCTGTTATAATATAAAAACATACTTGTCCCTTTGGGGAATAAATCTGTGCCAGATGAAAGATGGCCTCCATAGAGCTAGGATGTGATCATAAAATTAACATGCACATCAGAAGCCTCAAGTGTTCCTGGAAGCATTCAATTTGGAATTTCCAAACTTCTGTATGCTTTACTTCCATGTCAAACTTCTGTCAGCATAGTTTTCTTTTCCAATGCACAACAAGGGTCAGAATGTGGAAAGTGAAGGGAAGAAATATTATCCAATGTGTCATTACTGTAACACCAAATAGCATGGTAAAGCTCTTGGCAGATTTGTGCACTGTGGTTTTGGGGCTGAATTTGATTTTTAACTTGCTGTTGTGAAGACTTTTCAGTCTGGAAGCAAACCAGTGTACATGAGCATATTTTTGCCTTGTCTGCAGTGGGACAATAGTGACAATTGAAGTAACTGGTTTAAATTCACTATCCTTCTCTTTCATGTCTTCCAGTGTGTCCCTTTATATGAAAAGAAAATTTTAATGGATAATTTTTTCTTTTATTTCTACTCACCCAGCTTATAATAAAACAGTATCGATTGGTAATGTAAAATCAAGAAATAATTAACTCTTCAATTCTGAGTCTCTGATAAATTTGCCATCAAGATTTGAAACACATCAAAGTGAAAAGATTCAGATGAAAGCACTTTTCAGCATCTAAAAAAAATTGCTTCATCTATGTGTTAAGATTTTGTCATCTTTAATTCTCATGGTCAGTTTTTTTCTCCAACTCACAATTTTGACAAAACACTCTTTTGACCAACACTCTTTTGACAAAATGCTGAGCAGATTTTCAGTTACAGTGACAATTACTTCAGCTAGGATTTCATTGTAGCTGAAGCAGGGCAGAGTGTCTCCTTCTTAGTCTTTTGTCTGAGTGTGGGCATGCTCTCTTGTACGTGTGTGCATCGCAAAGCACAAAGGTACACTGTTATGGAGAGGAATTTTTAATTTAGCAAAATATAGCTAACAGCAGCTGATCCAATCAGAGATGAAGAGGGGAAAAAGCACGGAACAGACTCACCCTGGACTGCAGCTCCAGCCATCTGATGTCTTTATTAAGCCCATCTGATTAAACTGGTTTTTGTGTAACACTTTTGGCTGCAATTTTTGCAAAGATACTGATCAGATATCAAAAATTGTAAATTCACTCAACAAAGGATCGAATCTGCAGTCTAATTTATTCCATACTTACTCCACCAGTTCAAAAAAAGCCCTAAATGTCTAAAGAATGAAAACCTGGTAAAAGTGCATGTAAGAAAGGTTAGTGTAGCAGTCCCAAACCAATACTTACTTTTTGGGGATGGAACAAACTTCTGTTTTTATAAGGGCATTGAATTCCCATGAAGTGGAATAGAGAGTCTGATGTTGTCGGGTATCTTATTTTCTAAAAAATGTTGTCTTAATCTATGTTAAGTCTTTGTCCTGTCATTTGAGATCTTTCTTCTTATTGTCATCTAGCATATTTTATAACATCACTTAGTTCAAAATAATTGTTGAATATTTCCTTCAAATGCAGGCATGTATTTTTCACTATGTAAAGTGCAAGGTATTATTGTCACAATAGAGATATACAAAGCTGTGTGCATCATAAGAGTTTCCTGAAAATCTTTTTACCCCACAGGTATCTTATCACCACTGTTTGCACTTTGACTGTGTATAAACATTAATGTTGAACTAATGAACATTTATCTGGCATGACTGATCAAATTATGTCTCTCTACAGGAGGATCAGACACATTAGTCTTTCTAAATACTGAAGAGCAGAAAAACCTCTTTTAGGAAAAAGAGTTAACAGTGAAATTGCAAAAATCAGTATTTCAGATGTTGGGACATATTTGGATCTCAGGGTCAGTTTTAGTCATGGCTTGTAAAATGGGAGAGAACTGTAGACCTGCTGCTGCAATGACATCTAATAACTGGAAGATCTTCTGGTGTAATGGTATGGATGAAATAGTGTCTCTACATTAATTTATTCAGTGTCTGTCACCTGAGCAGACTGGTGTAAACCTGGAACATGCATAGGTTACTGCTGAATGGGGCACTCCCAGCCCAAAACACTTTTGTAGGAGACAGTGTTCCAAGCTATGGTGTAGATAGAGTTTCAAAGAAGAGAGAATGAGAATCCTGGGGAGAGATCCAGAGCCTCTGCACCACCCAGCTTGGGGAGCTGGAAGCTCTTGTTGCCCTCTCTCACAGCCACTAGAATAAGAAAGCAGATGAGTGAGCAACCCACACATGTGCTAGTCTTTTTCAGTTCTGCAGGCAGTAGTTAGACCCTACAGTGATACAACTTTTGATCTTACACAGCCAGTGACAAAGCATCGTGGATTACCTATTCAGAGCTAAAATTCAGAGCTCTGTATGTTTAACTAGTAAAAAGAGTGTTAATGCACAGAATCTATACAAGAATCTATACAGTTTAAATTGAAAGATGTATTCAGCATGCTAATTCTTATCAAGCAAAAAACAAAAGTTTAACCTGTATGTATACTGACAAATGAATTTAGTTCAAGAAACTGAGAAAGTTTTCAGGTACTCTGCTAAGTTACTGGTCAAGAGGCTGAACATGGCTCTGAGCAATCTGACCTAGTTGAAGATGTCCCTCCTCATAGCAGGGGTTGCTGGTTTAGATGAACTTTAAAAGTCCCTTCCAACTCAAATTATTCTATGACTCCATCATTCTGTCATCATTCTAAAATTCTCTCACTGAAGCTTCATTTGAGTTGTAAAGGTCCGTGCTGCTATTTCTATATCAAGTTTCAAGTCAGGCAAGATGGCTTGTTTTCTGCATTAAGCTTTGAATTTAATCTGTCTTCTATGATCTTTGCTTGGGCTACAGATCAGCTGCTAAACCACTGTGTAAATTATTTTTGAATCAAAAAATACTGGAGCATGTTATCTTTTTTCTTGCTAGACCTAGTTTTAAACAGTCCATTTAGGAACTCCAGTTTTATAGCTTTAATTCTTCTTCACTTAACTGAGATACCAGAAGCACTATAAATAAATTATTTCATTTGAGGGAATAGCTGTGTTTTCTGAAGGATTTTGCTAGTAGCAAAATAAGTGGGAAATAGTCATCTTAGAGTGTCACACATGCATCAAGTGTACATGATCCCTTCCAGCACACATACTGATAGTAAGCTAAGACTTCAGTCATCCACTGATGATTTTGATTACAACCTAATGAAGCCATGTTCTTTTTCCGTTAAAAAAAAGTAATCTTGACAACTGTTGATTTTTATTCCACAAGAGTTTATGATGTTATTGTTTCTCATGTAACTTACATAATTCAATGTACAGATAGCTAATTTGATTTATAAGGTAGAAGATAATGCTCTATGTTCTAGAAAATAGTACACTGATTTAATTAGAATTGAAGACTATAAAAGATCCCTTTTTGACATATGGTTTCAGCTGGCATGTCAGTATACCTTTTGACCTCTCTACACACCCACATATTAATACATGCATGCCTATATCCACAAACATTAATGCAATATATTCCATTGCAGAATTCTCACATAATAGTGGTCTAGACATTCTTTTATAATCTTTATTGTTTGACAATATTGTTATGGAATAGTTTTAACAAGGAATGTGTGAGACCTTTTATTATACAAGCAAGCCCAGTGTGCCATGACCTAGTGCAAGAAAAAGGAAGTGGTGAGAAATATATTTCCACAGAAACTGTTGAACAAACATGGTCTTCTTTGCCACTCAACTTGTTTACTCAAGCCGAACTGCCTGTAAATCAAAATCATAAATCAGGCAGCAGTATTGGCTACACAAATTCTTTTTCTCTCTTGTTTTTAAGAAGGAAGTGTGACTTATCTTAGAGTCCCTTTTTTTTGCTGTTAATAAGTTCTTTTTTCCAGAAGTATTCATGGCCACTTGCCTAATTCTGACAATAAAACATAAAAAGAAAATATAACATTCAGTTGCTATTTGGTGACAATCACTGAACAACATCCTCAGAAGGCTGAGATGGTGCTTACAAACCAAGAAAACTTATCATTGACCTTCAAATTAAATAAAATCCAGAGTCTTTTTTATCGTTGTGTTTCTGGAACAATTTAAGATTTTTTTTCCTACATGAGAAAAATGTCATCTTCAGAGAGACGCAAAGTTTTAAGTGCCTTGATTCCTTTATTGTCAGTAATATTGCTTTGACATACATTGATCACAAGCAAAAAGATTTGCATAAATACATTGTTTTCCATAGGAACGGACACAAAACATTGAAGTATATCTGAAGATCAAGAAGACAGTGTTCAGTGAGATCATTCAAGATTATTATTCAAGATGGCAGAAAACATCTACCTGATATTTTCTTAAAGATGATTTAGGCACTTAAAATTTCTGTTTATTTATCCATTTATTGAGAAGAAAACTAGGTAATTAATTTAAAGAATATTTTTTCATGTTTATTGGTATTTCGCTGATCATGAAAGCAACTGAAATGCCTAAGAAAATAAAATTTCATTTGTATGTCTTCTGAAAAGAATTTGAAAACTTAGCTTAACTAGACTTTTGCTGAGAGCCTAGTGACAGATGACTATTATTGTTTTACACTTTCATTGTAAATTCAAAATAGCTTACTCCAGTGATCTGTAGAT
>VXAZ01006404.1:8028-38632 GCA_013399875.1 Gymnorhina tibicen
TCGGCGCCGGTCCCCGCACCCCGCTGGCGGTGACCCGAGCTGTGCCCCGGCCGCGGGTCCCGGCCGGGCGGGGCGGCCCCGGCCGCGGCGGCTACAGGTGCCGGCGGTGCTGCCGGGATCGCGGGGGGCCTCCCGAGAGCGGCTCCTGCGGCTTCCCTCCCTCCCTCTCTTGGGGTGCCTCCCGGGAGCTTAGGCCCAGGAGTTGTAAGAAAACCTCCCGCACTTGGCTGAGTGCTCTCTCTGCGTACTTGTAGGGGGTTGTGTACGTGTTTAAACAAGGCGGGGGAAACTTTAGGCCCCCCTCCCGTGCACTTCTGATGTTCTGGCAGATCTGTGTTTGGAAATGATGCCTCTCTGAAGTGATCGCTTCGTATTGGTTTATGAAGCTTTGCGGGGCTAAGTTAAAGCAGGTTGAACATGAGCGACTTCCAGGGTATTTTACAGTCAGCAGCAGTTAGCGCACATCCCGGCTTGGAGCGGCTCCGTTTTCCGAAAGCCTGTAGTGGTAATGCACTTGCGGTGCTGCCGCTTTCCTAGCGGAGGGATTGAGGCTGTGTGGTGGGAGAGAGAGAGAGACACTACAGCCACGCAACAAAGAACGCGGTGACTGTGAGCTTGGTGAGACAGACCGTGTGAGAAAATTAAATTAACTTGTATTTGACCTTACTGAAGAATATTTATATATGAAAACAATTTGTCTAAAATAATAATAATGTTCTTAGGTGTCTCACATGGGCCTGATCCATGAAAAATAACTTTATATGGAATATTAAAAGGGGCAAATATCAACTACTGCTGTGAGGGTCTTTTCTTTTTTAAAAAAAGCCTCTATTGGAATTATTTAGGCATAGACTATATCCATAGCTCACTTAATAGAACAAAATACTTTCATTCTGGATACATGATGATGTATTGATGACTGCAGTCAGACTTCTAAGTGACAGATGATGATCTTCTTCTATGTGTTTGCTGCTTCTGTGTTCAATTTCCTATGCCTTAAAGGGACCTCTCTGTCCTTTTTGAGGATTGAGGTATTTTTCATGAATTTGTAAAAAATAAGGTGTCTTTGTATTGTCCTTAGGCATCTGAGTCTGCAGGCTTTTGATCTGTTGTCCAAATTTTCACAGTACATATTTTTTCTTATGATCATATTAGAGCTGTTACTACAAATCTGAATGCCAAACACTTTAGAGTCTGGCTGGTTTATACACACGTAAGCTCTTTTCTAACATGCTGTGCTTAAAAGTAATCCAGTATTTTACATATTAAAAGCTTAACTGATGGTTAGTAATGTAGACATTTTTAACAAGGCATCAAGAATATTACAGCATTTTGAGGCAGTAGAACGTTACGTTTAATTAGCATTACTGTTAATAAAATAATAGAGATTTAAATGTTAGTCCGTGTTCACTGAACTCTTTTCTAAGTATTTTTTTCAGAGTTTACATCCTTCCAATGTGTGTCATATTGCCTTGCAATGTGTGGCATAACAGCGGATAGTGATTTTTTTTCTGTATAGAATTTGCTGATGGTAAAGACTGTAATTTTGCTTAGTTTTTATTAAATTTCATATCAAGAGTCCTGAACTTAGAAATATTTTGACGTACATTTCTTCAACAGACTGGTTTATCTGTCTTAGGAATCTGCAGGAGTTACTCATGGCCATTGAGGGGTGACAGGCATCTTTCAGTACCACAGCAGTACGTGACATAGAACCGGTGAAAATGCAATGCAGAGGTTGGCATTCATACCAAGAGGTTATGGACACAGAAAACTTAATGTAGTCTAAAGTTCATGTGCATCCATTTATTTTCCTGTGTAAATAATTACATTTTCCTAAGACTTCATTTGCTGCTTTTTAATTAAAATCTCCTGCTACACTTAGAAGTTGCAGGCTTTTAAAAAACTTACAGCATTTTTAGATGCAAATTCTGTTGTGATGTCTCTTCAAAGACTGGATCTTAACATCAGATGCTAACAGTTTTAACTATCTGTTTCAGCTACCGTTTTTTCCCCAGTTCATACTTTGAAGTGCATTCCTTTTACAGTGTTAGGCTTTTAGAATGCTGAAGGCTAAAATTTCAAACAGTGTGCTACTTCCTAGATAGCAAGATTTGTATTTGTATTCATGTGCCATGTTTTTCATGTGCCAATTTTTAAATGTTCTAGCAACTGACATTTTTAAAGTACTTTCTGAGGTACTGTTGCAGAAATGCTCGATGTTACGGTATTTGGAAGACTAATTACTGCCTTGGTCATGCATTTGAAAACCTCAAGACTTTTTGTAAATATTAATTAAATACTGCTCTACTGTTTTCCTTTTATTAATGGGCTAAGAGAGGCATTTGTGTATTTGAAAAGGTTTGCAATATGTCTGTGATAGGAAACTCGGTGGAAACAATTTAAGTGGTGGTTTTAAAATCAGGTCTGCTGGCAGAATTATTTTTCTAGTGTAGTTATCTGCCTGGAGCTTTCTTCAATACAGCTGTTCTGACAACAGGGGCATTTTATGTACGCATCCTCTTTCCTGCACTCCCAATATGGCTAGACAAGCTACGCAAAATGTCTTAAGTGTAGTTCAGGCTAACGTATGAAGCAGGAGAAAGAGGAAATTATAACTAATTAAGTTTGTATCTCAGACTATTTTAAAGTAAACTTCTGGGGTTTGTTCTTTTTTTTTAACAGGAGGTGATCAGCTATATATGTCTGTTGGTAAAGACTTGTTTTATGCTGCTGAGGTGTCTTAATTGCACACTGACACGTAGCTGTGTGGGAAGAAAAAAATGCTGTACCTCTCAAAGCTTGCATCAGTTAAATTAGAAAGCAAACAGAGATACCATCAGTAATGCACACTTCTAAAAGGAATGCTCCGATTCTGTGTAGAAAGACCTAGTCTTGCACACTTAATCTTTCGGCAGAAAAAGGATGTAATGTTGCATTTCTTTAAAGGTGTGGAAATGGTTTGGGTACCTACCCAGCATGCTGAGATTTGGGTTCAAATCCTTCTATTCTTCAGGGGAGCTGCCAGTCCCCAAAAGGAATGCCTTAACTGCCTGACCAGTGGGTGTTTTGGTGTGAAGTGCTTCTAGACACCAGCCAGTTTGATTCTTGAGGACTAATAGTCACTTAGGAAGGGAGTGAATATGTAGCTCAGGGCTTGATCAAGTACAAAATAATGATATGGATTCAGGTCTCCTCTCTTTCTTACAGACAAATTGTTGAAAGAGTAAAGGAAAGGGATTTTTCTTGGGGCTGGGGTTTTTTTCCCTAGCATGGCATGAAATTCTGAAGACTCAAATCTCTGATCTTTATTCTTATCTGACTTGGCCAGTTCTTATGCAAGTTGAATATTAGATATTTGAACAGCACTTACAATGTGTCCTTTTCATTGTAGAGCAGGACTTGGTTGTTTATCTGTGGGTTGTGGAGTCTAGTAGGTGGCACGGCATTTAGGTTCCTTTGTGGATCTAATTCTTTCTTCTGAGACACCAAATAATTAGATATAGAAATGTAATTGTTTCAACATACCTGTGGCTATTATCTATTATAATAGGTCTGGTCAGTGCCTTGCATTTCCTTAAATGATTTGCCTGTTCCATCATGTATGTGTTCTGAGTGGCCATAATTGTTTTCTAAAGAAAAAATAATGAATAAGAAATAGCTAATGTGGTTTTGTGTTAACATTTTTAATACTTGATTTTGCCTCTAGTATTATATTTTTTAAATTTCAATTCTATGGTTAGAGAAAAGGCTTGACAGTTGATACATGTTACAATGCAGCTCATGGTCTTTAGTGTCTGAATTTGCTATAATTTATCAGCATAGACAGTAAACTCCTCATGTCCTGCAGAGGTCTAACAAAAGAATAGATGTTAGATAGAAATTCTGGGAAAAGATAGTTCTTAAGAAGAAGATAGAAACCAAACCATAAGTTTTGTTCTTGTATCAGGATGCATCTTCTGGGGAAACTGTTTTAGGTTTTACTTGGTTATTTGGCCGTAACAGATAATTCAGAAGACTTTCAAATGTGGGAGTTTTTTGGGGAAAGGCACTTAAAACCAGGAATGATTTCTGGCAAGGATATATTAAAAGTGATAGGACAGTTAAGTGGTCCTTTACAAAAGGTATTAGGAGCACTCAAGTGTGGTAATAGTCAGTATGTTAGCATCTAAATCATCAACCTGTGTACATGCATCAGCTGAATAGTCAGTGTGAATTGTCTTATTTGTGTAGTGTGAAGTTGTTCAGTGGTTTCTTCAAGCTGTCTAGAAAGCTGAATTCAGTAAAACCATAAACCTTTGATAACTGGGAAGTGCCAGTGCAACCTCAGCATCGGCTCTTTGACCTGGTGATGGTACTGGGAGGTGGCTGGTATGCATTCCAAGTCTGTTTCCAAGGATAAGTGTATATTTTTATAGTCAGGAAGGAGAAGCTGGAAAAGTATTCATTTAGGTACCAGTGGTGTTGAGTGGAGTTCTGAGTACCAGTGTGTGAGCACAAAGGAGGACAATGAATGCTAGTGCCTAAAAGAGTCACTTCTCATTTTAACAGTATATTGTGAAGAATATGTGAGCTGTTAGCAGTGTGATGTCATAGAAGTGTCATGTGTTTATTGAAGTGTATATTAAAGAGGAATGAAACTTTAGAAAGTTTATCTGAAGGTGGGTAAAATATAACTGGCATGATGTCTTGGTAAAAACACTAGTGAGAGAAATTACTTAGCTTTTGACATTTTCTGGAGCCAAATTTTGATCTTGGTTTGGGTGGCAGGGAGATCAGCATGGTCACCTCTTATCTGAATATTCAAGTGTAAACCCAAGCGTTCTCTTAACGGGGGTGATCTTCACAATTAAAGTTAGTGGAGGTGGTATGCTTTGGTAATGCCTTCACTGTTAATCACTTATTTAGAAACTGTTTTTAGTGTGGCAGAGGAGAAAACTAGGGAGGGAAGCAAGTTTGTCTGCATGGTGTTTGTGGTACTGAGCTAAATTCTTTAATATCGCAGATACCATGGCAACTTTTTCCTTAGAATGTGATGCCTTTGTGTATAAAGCTAAGGCCTCACCTTAATATCAGATCATGCCGTGTTCCTGCAATGTTGTGGTTGAGAGCTTGTGATTGCCCTTGTTGGTCTTGTTTTATCAAATTGCCATTTACTTGTCAGCTACTGTTAATGAAACTTAAGAGAGATTAATTATAGGTTAATTCAGTGTACCTTGGCTAAGATAATGAAAGTTGCTTTTGTAGAAAAACTGTGTTACAGATAACTGCATTGTGCATTGTAGAAATTAACTGCAAGTCTTGTATTGGCTAAGAGAGCATGTTGCTAATTTCTCTGGTATGTCTTATTTTCTAAATGTTCTCTCATCTCTGAAGGCAAAACTCAGGCCTTTGGGTCAAGCATCAAGATTTAAAACAGGTGAGGATTTGGATTGCATAGGTTTATATCATATTATTTGTACTTCTTAAACGTGTATATCCTTGTTTTCAGAGAACAAATCTCTTCTTCCCAATGTCTGAAAGGCAGTGTCATGTCAGCAGACAAACTTAGTCCTCTCTTACTGGGACAGTGTAGCATTAGTGGACATCACGTGCTTTCTGCAGAATCAGTTCCTGTAGGATCAAGTGGTGATGGAATTGCTTAGTGCCACTATGCAGTGACATTTACATTTTGTTTGAATGGTATTCAAAGTCATTAAATGCAGGAGAGAAGGAAATTGGTTTGAAATGGAACTGGGTATGTGTATTTGAAGGTGGTCATTGTTGTTGTACAAGAGTTAAAACCAACATAAAACAAGCTCTTACATTTAATTTTGTTTCAGTAATCAAGATATGTTCTAAATTAGTAACCTAATTACTTACAGGCAGGAATTAGCACAGTGTCTTAGTGTAAAGTGAGGTAAAAGCTGATCAGCTCAGCATTGTCTTCTTGGGCTGACTGACTAAAATGACTTGCAAGCCCCATTATATTGGTTTTGTTTTTGACAAGTGGAATAGTCTGTTTCACGTATATATATATTTTTAAGAGTATAAACAGCACTAAAAATCCATTTGTGGCTAAGTTCTTGTTAGATTTGTAGACTTTTTCTATGGAATTATCAATTTAATTCTTTCCTGTTCAGAGACTATTAACTTAGTGGGTGTTGTGATCTTCTCTCAAGATTTTAACTATTGTCATCACCTGCTTCCTGGTGAAGTGTGTTGCTTCAAGCTGATACAATGAGGGCTAGCTAGAACTTTGAAGAGGCAAGTTACTTGGCTTCAGTGGAAGGAAGATAGTGGCAATTTGAGGATTCTACAGTCAGGTAGGTAGAAACTTTTCTGCTTTTCAGCTTACATAGATTTCTTCTTCCTTCATTAGCTCATCAAGCAAGGTGTAAATAGTAAGGACTGAAAGTGTATCCCAAGAAAAGCTGGGAATTGAAAAAGTAAATGTCACTTGTCCTTCCTCCCATAAGGAAAAATCCTGAGGATGATTTTAAGATAACAGGCAAAAAGCTATTCAGCTAAAGTCTAGTTATTTTTGTATATTTTGTAGGTCATTGATGTCTTTAGGTTTTTGCTAATCTTGAAGTAAGGAAAAGCCAAAACGAAGTGCAATGTAGAGCTATTTTTTCCTTGACTAAAAAAGAGAACCCGGCATCTAATAATATATTTTGAAGCAGCAGTTAAGAGTTGGTTTTGGCTTATACCTTATGAAGTGTCCTGGGGTGACTGTATGATACTGTATTCGCTATTACCTACCTGATCATGGTGTCTCCCCTGCCTGAGATTAAGAGTCTTATGCTCTTTTAGGTTAAATTTTTTTGTTGTGTCTATTTTATTTAGACTAGTAAACTTATTGCTATTAGGGATTAGTCTTAGGATCAGTTTTGAAGAGTCATGATCTTTTGTTTCTCCATAGCTCTTTCCTGATTTAATTTGGACTTACATTGCTGACCATGCTTTTTTGGCCCCTTGTTCATCATACTGCATTCTTTCCTCCTGCAGACCTTCAAACACGAGTCTTTCAGTCTGTTCTCTCTGAATAGGGAAGATGGGCAATATTGGGAAGGAAGCAAAGGTTCTGTGTGTTGGATCATACCACTTCTCTACTCTTTCTTTTGGGAGGAAGGACAAGTGACATTTACGTTGTAAATTCCTACCTTTCCTCGGGACGCAGGTACTGAAATTTGTCCTAAAAAAATGTGGTAGGTTATCTCAACTAGATGTTGTGCTGCATTGGGCTACAAGATTGTAAAGAGCTGCTTTTTTTGAAGGTTGGTTTGATTTCAAAAAGGAGGGGGCTGAAGAGATGGAAAAACTCAACAAGAGATTAACAAAACAATAGTACAATACGATGCAATAACTATGGACTCTTCTCTTCTAAAATCTCATTTGTGTTTCTGTGTTGATGTCTCAGTTTTGATCAGTGGTAGGGCCCTCTGTTATAAATTAATCTGCATGATGCTGAACTTGGAATCTGTATGATGTACTTATTTGAGAAAGCAGTCTTAGAAGTTGAATACCTCAGTTAAAGTTGACATGGGACAATCTGCAGAAATTAAGTTAGGGCTATTTATTATGTACCAACCTCTTTTTAAAGCCTTCTGTAGTAGGAAAGTATTAAATATTTGCATATATGATTTTTAAAATTTAAAAACTTGAGCTGCACACTTGAATTTATATATACTTTATCCCCTAAGCCAGTTTCTGCCCTCTGTTGGTGAGATCTTCATACATTTTCTCCTTATGTCAATATTTTTGAAGCCTTTTCTGTACAAATATTTTATGAATGCAGCTGCATACCTAAATGGTTGGGTAGTAAATGTAGGCTGGTTTGTGTTCCCTCTTTAAGTGTGTACTCTTGTCAAGTCTTAAAAATATATTTAATGCTGTTCATTTGATACTATGTGTGTTAATGCTCCCAAAAACTTACATAGTTGGGTCTTTCTGTGATAATTAAAATTCCATACAAATCTTCAGTTCTTGATTTCTTAAAGCTAATTTGAAATTGAATATTCAGCCTTTAAAGTACTTAACATGATTAATCCATGTCTGTTAAACTTAGTTGCAAATTGTTAAACAATTCACGTTGTGCTTCTGACAGTTTTTGGTGAGATTGTGTTTTTTAGTCTTGGATGGATTTGTGACAATTGGCACAGCTGATTCTGTCTACTTTAGAAGAAATTTAGATTGCAGCTACAGCTCTGGGAAATCTTAGATTTTGTGATGTCAGTTTTTTACCTTGCTCTGCTCGACTCCTCTGCTCTAGTTCATTTGCAGAATTAACAGAAGTGCTTGTTCCTCATTTATTATGGTTCTGAACCAAACTGCGATGCCAGTCTTAGCAATGAAGTGGCTGAGGTGTCAGCACATGTTCTCTCCTGACAATTCTACTTTTGGGATCAGTGACTTCTGATGGAGGCAGCCTACAGCTGAGGATAGTAACTTAATCTGATACAACAAGATTTGCTAGAGCTTGTCTATCAGCATCTTTAATTTAAACTTGCTGTTCTTTTAGTTCAGCCTCTTAGGAAGCCTTATTTTTTTCTTTATTTGAAAAAAAAAATCACAAGGAGAAATAATAATTGGTGTTATTTTATGATCTCTTCACAACAAATTCCGTGTTAAACTTGTGACTTCTACTTTGAGAAACCCATAAATAGCATATTATTGCTGACCATTACACCATTTCAGGTCTCACAAATTCGTATGTTGTTATATTAGTATATTCATACAGGTATATTTCTGAACATTTTTGTTTAGCAAGTAAACCGTGCAGAAATGCACTGCATCGGTTTAATTTACAGAACCACAAGCCAGATAGAGACATTGGTAAAAAGTGTAAGACCTGTTACTCTTAAGACTGAAATGTTGTGCATGGGAGCTGTGTGAATGGGTGCTCTAAAGTTTGGAGGAATAAGAAAATGTTAGAAGTATGTTTATAGGTTTAGGTTGTTAAAACTTAAAGTTCTCTAATAAATACCCCTTGTTTGTATTCAGAATTCCAGAATTGGTCTTGAAAGAGTATAGGTGCATACTTAGAATAATTTGAGCCAGTGGAGCATGAAGGTATTCATAAATCTCATTGACCTCAAATAATTGATTCTGATTTCTGTACCTAATTTGTAACATGATTTTTTTCTGTAACTCAGCATATTTTTAATCTGTGAATGATAAATAAATATATGGAAATAATATTATTTCTTTTCATAAATTTAGAATTCATCAAGAACAAAAAGGTTATGAATTATTCCAACTTCTGTTGGAAGTTCTCTAGATAAATCTGACTAAAAAGTTTTTTAATATAAAATGTGAACTGGCGTCAGGTAGAAAATACATCTCAGACAAGTATCTTCCAACAAATTGGTCAATTGGAAAAAGGTGTGTGAAGCTTCCGGTTTAAGTTTCAAAACACCTGGAAGTGATGGATTACCTGGGGATACCTAAATTTACCAAACCATGGGATACCTAAACCTTTCTAATTTTGCTTTATTATTTCTGCTTTGCAAAATTAAATTTTGTTATGGCAGACATTGTAGCCTTGGTAGTGCTGGAACAAAATTCTCTGCCTGCATTGCCGAGATGATCTGCAGTCTCTGGGGACCAAAGAACTACAATTACTCTGAAATACTTTAAATTAAGTGGGATATTATTAACAGAATGTCTCTGGTAAACGGATATACCATAAGCATAAAATCATTGATTTGATTTCAAAAGTTTTAAGTTTCTACAGCTTAGAAGCAAAAATCACAGACTTGACTTGAAAAAAATTGAATTCATTATTGTAAATATTGGGTCTAATTAGTCTGTCATTTCCACTGGTAGTCATCAAGGGCTGCTGCATTGATTGTTTTCAGATTTTCAAATGGATTTACAGCCCAACCTAAATTGCATTGCAGTAAGTGTTTGAAGTGACAAAACAGAAATAGTGAATAATAGATAATGTACATCCCAAAATTTGTTTCTGTTTCCTAACTAGCTGATGGTAAAAAGTAACAATAAAGTGTAAAAATTTCATCAATTTCATCAATCTGATTTCATCACTGTAAATCAGATATACCTGCTCTGATTTGCCTCACTAACACAGTTGGTTGATTTAGCACTTAAGATTAAAGCCGCTGACCAGAATTGCCAGGTGGTTGTTCTGAGTATAGAATCATAGAACATGCTGATTTGGAATGGACCCACAGGGATCATTGAGTCCAACTCCTGGCCCTGTGCAGGACTCTCCAAGAGTCACACCATGTGTTTGAGAGCGTTGTCGAAATGCTTCTTGAACTCTGGCAGGCTGGTGCTGTGATCACTTCCCTGGGGAGCCTGTTCCAGTGCCCAGCCACCTTTGGGGTGAAAAACCTGAAGAACCTTTTCCTAATATTCAGCCTAAACCTCCCCTGACACAGCTTCATGCCATTCCCTGGGGTTCTTCACTGGTGACCAGAGAAGAGATTGGTCCCTGCCCTTCTGAGTAATTGCCATGTGAACAGTGTTGCAGCTCTTACTCAGGTCAGTATTTTTCTATGTTACTTGAAAAAGTAGCTATTGCTCTATATGCTCTGGTTCCAGACAGAATGCTAAAGCCACCACAGTGTCCTTGGCTTGCTCAGAAAAAATATCTGGGTGGTTTTGGGTTTTTTTTTTTTTTTGGTCTGTTGGGTTCTCCCACCTTTAAAAAATTTTCAGTATTAAATGCTTCCTTAGGGCAAGAATGTGTTCTCACTCTGCAGAATTATCAAGGGTAATCTTGCAACCTTGCTTTTGTTTCTTATTATCACACAGAGTGCACGTAACAAGTGCTCAGAAGGGGTGTGGAAAAAGAAAGTAATATGCGGAGCTGCTAGTGAAAAACCACTGTCTGTGAGGCATTAGGACAGTATCAGAGGAGCTGCTTCCTCTGACAATATCAGAGGAACTGCTTTCAAGTAAGGTACCGGTGCTGTTCGCAGGGTATCTGCTGGGTTAGAGGCTGGGCTAATCTCTTGGGCTTTTTAGAAAAGTGACACTGCTTCACATTTCTGCTAACCTCTCATGAGGAACTCTAAGCCGCAAATATTTGCTTTTGTACTTCTGACAAATGGAAAACATAAATTACTTCTCGCACTTTCTTACTATGACAAAGTATTTCCCAAACTGATTTTACTGGCCTTGTATATGGCATTTCAAATCTCAGTTAAAATTCTTCGTTAATAGTATTTTCAGTCCACCAAACCTTGTCTGAAAGACCATATTCAGTGGCTTCATAATTAGACTCTTCAGTGTCTGTAGAAACAACAGTCACACATTCTAGTGAATAAAAGAATTCAAGGTTGGTGCCCAGACAAAACCTGTCACCTGGCCAGGACCCTGCAGAGCCATACTGCCCGATGTGCTGGCATGCCAGGGAGGGAGCAATCTGTTTCCTGAGAGCCCTGTTCTCTTTACTTGTGATTAAAATGCAGGTGCCTGAGCTCATAAGTTGTCAAGAATTTGGAGTGCCTAGTTAGCACAGCAGAGACAGAAATTAAATTTATCATGGTTTATTAATTTTAGGCCACTGCCATTTGTGCTGGACCCAAGAACTTCACGGTGTGACTTGATTTTAGTCCTCTAAACTTGTATATGCAGGCTTTGCTGTTACACAGTTTCCCAGTCTCTTACTGCTTAATGGGAATATTGATTAAAATCTTTTTATTGCAGATTTAAAATGTATTTTGTTTCAGCCATTATACTGAGTAGTCCTTTGAAAATTGTCCTAGAAAACTGTTCTTAATTGACCTGTGGTCATGTCTGTCCTCCTCATTATACTCACGGCTCTGTGGTGAAAAATATTTACTGGTCGAAAAAAAATTTGTTGAGACAATCTGAGGTCCTGACATCCCTCCCCTTGACATGGGGGATAAAGGGAGCCAGCAGCATTGCCTTCATAATATATTTAGCTGCTATAGCTTTGTGATAGCTTGACTAAAATTATATTTTTGTATTTGCATGTCTTTTCCAGTTCACGTAGCTATTTGGTTCATTTTGTACACTGTCCTTAATAATATCTTAATGACTTTTGTAAGCAAACCACTTTTTTGCTCTTAACTTTTGTCAAATAGCCTTTTAATTTAAAAAGCATGATTTAACTTCTGTAGGCTGTTCCTTATCTGTACATCTGTTTGTGTATTTCTTTTGTTTCATGTGTAAATCATGTTGTGTCCTCTAATTTACGCTACTGATCTTTAGACCTTTCTGGTTCTTTTAAGAAGATGAGCAAAACCTATTGTGAGTGAAGTTGCACATTGGTTCCTTATGTAAGAGAAATCTGAAGCTCCCTGTCTTCTATAAATTATGTTGGCTGCTTTATCTTAATAGAGACTAGTCTAGTTTCTCTCTTAAAAGAAAGGATCAAGTCTTTTCTTCATAATGTGGCCTAATACATTTAAGAAAATCCCATTGACAGTAAGTATTTAAAATCAGTCTGTAACGATTTAGGTAGACATCAAGAAAACACTGCTTAAATAGTAGTCTTATTTGTATTGAGTGACATTATTGGATTGCACTCAAGTAGATTCTGTAGTTCTTATTTTTGCCAGAGCCCAGAAAATCCTATCTGTATGTGGGACCCAAAAATCCTAATCCTAGTCCTAAATTCATGTTTGTAAAGTTCTTCTAAAATGGAGAAAGTAGATAATGTTCACTGCCATCTTGATTTTTACCTGATGTGCAGGGTAAGCATGTCAATTTCTGTATGCTACCATGAGATGTTTTTCTGTTCCTGAATCATTTGTTGCTGATCACGTGGCATAGTTTTGGAATGGTTTTGGATTTTATTTTTTCTATCATTTAAACACTTGAGCCCATAGATTTTTGTGTGTGTGTGTGTGTGCAGATTTTGTGTGATTTTTGGGGGTATAAATGGTCTACTCTTATAGAGTTTGAAACAATTTAGCTTTGAAAAATCTGTAACTCATCAAAAATTGCAGTCATTTTGGTGATGAAGGAGACCACTGTTTTATATGCAAGTGATCTCTCATGATCTCAGAGCTTTTTGCTACTGACAGTGGTAGGTATCTTTCTCTTGGGTTTGTTTTCTGCCACTTTATTCCAATAAGCTGGCTTGTGGAGAGCTCTAGTCATGCCAAAGCCAGTGTGAAAACAAGTGGTAAAGTGCATTTTGATATAATGTAGAGGATGTCTCTGTCTTGCGGAATCATATCTTAAGTTCCTGGTTGGAGGAAATAGAGGATGTAACTCGATTGCTCTGAAACATGGATATATGTACTTATAAAGGCATGGGTGCTGATTGCTGCATCTTGAAGTTTTTCAGCTATGATGCGCCAGTGCATTGTGAGAATTTACTGCTGTGAAATCTTGACAAAAGTATGTTTAGGAAACTCTAGTCTTCTGTTTTAGCTGATCAAAGCTCTTCAAATTGCTAGGCAAGAGAAGGACCAAATATTTTCAAACTTTGCAGTGACAAATGTACATACAGGTACATAGAGTAACTTGAGTACTTGCAGCCTGTCAGATGCCATGGTTAGGGTCAGGATAAACCTGCCTGTCTCTTAGAATGACTGCAGTGAAGGCCTAAGAGTGTTCTGTTGTTATGGCTCTGGTGCTTCACAGTGATATTTGGAGTTTTGTCTTCAAATTTTGCTGCTTTTTCCTGTTGCTTACAAGAAGATGCACCAGACTGGGTGGTTATAATTTCTACATACATAACCTTTGCAGTTTACTTTTCATCACATTTCATGTGCCTGAATCAGAGAAAATGTGCTTGCTTTCTTTCTACTCCACTGTCATAGAGAGAAAACAGAGTTTATCTCTTCCAGTGGACCATAACTTTCACTCTTTACTGTTACCATTTGGCTGACCTCTTTGATCTGAAAAACTTTGTGTAAAGACAGTGGCAACTTCCCAAGCAGCCTACAGAAATGCAGATATTGGCCCTGAGCCCCATATCCAGTTAGTGTTCTTTCTGACTATTCTGTCATCTTAGCCTTGCCCTTTGACCCTGGATTCTGCTTTTTATACAAGCAGGGAATTCAGAGTACTTCGACTTTGCTGTTGTTTTGATTATTGCTAGAATGGATAATTACTCTGTTTTCTCCAGTAACAGGCTTCTCCCTGTATCATTTAGTTCTAGACTCTCCCCTTTTTTTTTCTCCCAGTCTTCATCGTCTGCATTTTCATTCCTTTCTCTGACTTTTCTCAGGAAAAAAAAGATGGATCCTCCTTAGCATTGATATTGTATGCAGCTTCTGGTACTAGTGTGGAGCAGCAATTGAAGCCTTGACACCTGGTTTTGCAAGAGGGCAAGGCTGACAGTTTTGTGCTGAGAGTATTCCAAGCTGTCCTGACTGTTCTTGATGGTGAATGCCATCATTTGTGGCACATTTTAGTAATCAGATTTTCTCAGGCTGACTTCATAATCGTTACACTGTTTTCCAGAATGTTTCAGTATCATAGTGCCAAGTGCGGTCTTGTACATATGATTGGTGTTAGGTTGCTGATTTGTCTGTACCTCTAGAGGAAGACACCTATCTGTTGTCTCATATCTGTGTTGTCTCAGCATGAGGGCAGCATCCAGGACTGTCATTTTACTGAAGGGTTTACAAAGTAATACTTTTACTCGAAGGTTGATATTTTTACAATTATGTAAATATGAGTTTAAGAAAAAAGTATCTTATGCCCAGAATGTTATGGTCCTTTTTATTCAAAGTATTACTATAGTAAAACAGTTAAACTGACTAATTTACTGAAGGCTTTCTTCTTTAACCCTTATTCTTTAAAGAAGAACTGCCAAATAAGTTACTAACACTCTTAGATAAGCTTGGTTGGGGAAATTTGGCTCTAGATTTTTGAATTTAATAGTAGTTTGTGTTCAGTTGGATGGCATCAGTGTGTTCTTATGAAGCTTCAATTTTGTAGTAAGTGTGTTCCAAAGGAGCCTGTGCTTTGGTGGTTCTGGAATGGTTAGTGAAGACACCGTTACTTAAAGTGGCTATAAATGAGAGTTCATGTCTTTGGGATTATTTTGGGACACTGAGTTCTTACTTTTTGGTTCAGAAGTGCCTGATGGCCAAGCTGTAAATATTGGGGTAGTAAAATGTTGTGATGTTTTCTTTAGAGAGATTTATCAGGTCTCTTGGTATAGTGCATATAAACGTGTTTGCATCACTGGTATGTATAACTTGTACAAACTTAATCTTTAGGTATTTGTTTAAGGGGTTGGGTGTGTGATGGATTCTTCCAGGTATTGCTCAATAACTTTTTTGATTGTATTCTTAATGTTTAGTGCCCTTTTGTATAATACATGTAATTTACTGAGTGGTGAAATGCAAAGATATCCTGCATTCATCAGTTGAAAGCGTTCTTACCTCTCTTCCCATTTTCCTATTAAAAAATATCTCAATTGCTGAGATCTGACATTAGCACCAGGAGGAAATCTTCATTGTAGAGAAGTTTCCTTATCTTACATCCATTTTTTATTTTGGTTTAACCTAATCTTTGTGCACACTCATTTCAGTTAAAAGTGATGTCCTAATAACTTACCTCTCTTCTACTTTTCTGTTGAGAAACTTGTTTCAGGTGACAAAGTAAAAATGTATGAAAGATAAAGTGAGGATGAATCAGTGAATTTTAAACTTGCACGTAAAACTAGGAAGACTGACTGGCTGTTGGATTGTGATTTCCATTTTCTCTTGCTGTTAACATTTTCTTTATTACAGTGGGTAGTAGTAGGTAATACCTGTTTATGGAACTAGCTTTAGTTGTCAGACACTTTTGAAAGTTCTAATGATGTGGCAAAATGTACGTTTAGTTTGGGTTTTTGGAGGGTTGGTTTGGTTTTCTTTTAATAAGTAATTGTGTACATGTTATTATAAGCGAGTGTAAAGTACAGGTCAACATACATTTCACTGTTTATCCATTTCACTGGCAGAGAATATTAAAGATGACTGAGAATTTTTTTTGGTGTAAAAACCAAAATTCATTATTCAGCTTTCAACTCATGAGTTGGATGGGGAAAAATGGCTTTAAAGATGCTACCAAAGAAGGACAACGTTCTAAACAAAGTTTATAACACCACTGTTTGAAGAGTCATCAGTTTTATTAGTGTAAGAATTGAAAAGAAATACTTCCTTAAGTTCAAATGATGTGTTGGAAGTTCATTACACTAAAGGATTCACTCCGTGATCTTAGGCAAAGAAAGGTTTCTGCTGAATTCCACTTTCCTAAGTATTGCGTCTTTGTTCCTTAACATGATTTGAGAGTTCTGAGGAGGGACTTAGATCACTTAGCTTGCCAGTGTTTTTCCCTGACTTCCATAGTCACGTTTAATATCTTAGTTCAACAGCCCAAGTGATGACAGAGTTTTCTGGATGGGATTATTGCACCATTACATACTAAAAAAGTTTGCCTGCCTTCATGTAGAAAGGAGTCTCACACTCCTATGAATTTATCACAAATTTCTAATGTTTTCTTAAAAAAAAACCCACGTGCTTTAACAAGGTTTCAGAAACTGAATGGTCTTTCTTTGATTTAGTAAAAGAGTTGAACTGTGAAAAAGCTCTGCAGCCACGGTTAGGTACTTGAATTCACTTTGCAGAAGTGAGTTTGTTCCTCTCAGGGTTTTATTTTGATTTGTGTAACAGATTGCTGGCATTAGGCCCAAGAGTCCACTTAGATTTAATAGGAAAGAAGGAGACTGTTTTTATAAGGTATTGAAGGTCTCTGATGTTATGCCTTTATAGCCTTGTGAAGTTTTCTCACGCATTTTTATTATGAAGTCTAGTAATATAGGTTATTTACAGAGCATTTGATTTTCACATCCTATAGTGAAATTTTGGTAATACTTCACCTAAAATATTTATCTACAAAGTTACTGTGTAGTATAGGTTTGTACAGCAGGCTTCCCTTATAGTGGGACCCAGGAATCAGCATGAGTTCTTTGGCCATGCTTGGCATTGTTCCTGCAAGTTTAACAGATCATTGTGATAAATACCAGGAAAGGTGATTTGTAATTTTTGTCCATTCCCAAGTGATACCCATATATGAATTCCGTTGTATGCCTGAGGTAGTACTTTTCTTTGTATTAGTGTTTGACCAGTAGGTGTGCTGTTTAATCAGTAGGTGATTTGTTTAATGCTTTCTGCTGCAGAAAATTAAGATCTATCTCTGTTATTGTTGTCCTTTATAAAAATGAGAAAAAAAAAAAGCTCTTGCTTCTGAGTTGTGGATTACACTATTTACACAAAGATAATAGAGAATACTAGTTGAGTATCTTCAAGTAATGAATGTGCAGAGATGTTCAGATATTGAACTCACCATGTTGAACATTTGGATGATTAATTTATCATTTTTATTTGGGAGGAAATATGCTCAAAGATAAATGCAAATTTTGTGGTGCTTTACACCCACAGTGTTTCAGAATATGCTTTTTAAGAGAAACCAGTACTTCCCTTTTTAACTGCCCTGTTTACATCATCAGGAAGATATGCAAATAGTTGTAGGTGTGTGGTTGCTTTTCTGTGGTGGTTTGGTTTTTTTTGTAGATTTTGTTTGGGTTGTTTAGCATGAAAAGAATCAGTAGGAGTTGATGAGATTTTTTGCGGGGGGTGAGGAGAACTCACAGAATATGGTTCCATGATACGCGGTCTCATTTGGACTTGTTTCCCTACTGCTGGGGCTAAGAGTTTGTACTTGCTTTTGTTCTTACCTCTACCTCCCCGGTCTCAAAATGTTTGCTCCTGACCCTTATGCCTATCTTGCCACCTTTCAGATTATTGTGATCTGTTCTGGCATGCCAGTTTGACCAAAGCCAACCAAACCAAAGTATTTTGTGACATTCTGCAATCCTGTTGAATTGAAATGACTTGGTGACAGATTTGACAAGCTTCAAAACTGTCAGAGAAGGTAGTGGCTGTACAACCCAAAAGTGGAGAGCATAAGGGAGCAATCAAAAGCAAGAGTAATGAGACTGCAGGTCTTTGGCAGCAGCAAACTAGCACAGCTTAACAGTCCAAGGAATCATACTGACACTCTCTTTTTTGGTTCTTGTCATAAATTCATGAACTATGGATTCTGTTTGGAAGGCTGCAAAAGTAGGGCACACTTGAAAGCCTAGTCAGCTTTGTTCTCTTCTAGCAGTTGGCAGAGTTAGTTATGCACAAACATATGAATTATGTGAGTTCCCTGAAAAAATTACTGAAATGTTTGCAAATATTAAGTAATGTGACTGACACAGTGTAAAGAAACTACAGCACTGTAAATTCTCAACAGTTTTTTCAGCCTGCAAAATTTCCAATTTTGACTTTGCCATTTGTCTTCTCGGGACTGAGAAGCATCCCAGCAGATTTCATGGACATGAATTCAGTTAAGCGTAATCCTCTGCAAACTTCAACTGTCACCTATTGGTTCTTTAGGGGATATATTTGCCATAGTTATCCATTGCACTTGTCCTGGCTGAGGATAGTTTCTTTCTTCCGTAGTAGCAAGGGCTTCTGTCATCTTTGTCTAACAGGACATCTCATCGTAGTAGTAATACTGAAACGGCTAAAATATTTATACATACTGCCATGGCTGGTATGCCTTGCTTACAGTTCGCTCCAGAAAAATCAACTACAGATTATGTTAATTAGACAAAGAAAACTTTAGGGAATTATGCCCATGAAGAGAAAATACTTCTGAAGGAAAATTTTAAAATTTATGCAGCAGTTTTTTAGGGATTTGCTCAGTGAAACAGTCACCACCATCTCAGATGAGTTTAGGAATGAAAATCTTGTGACATCAAAGACCTGAGTAGCTAAAACAATTTGTGAGTTGGGGTTTTTTTTCCTAGAAATAATTAGAGAAGAGCTCAAATGAAATGTGGTTGTTCTTAGTTCATGGTTTGTGATTGTGAGTTCTGTGAAGTGCAGAGATCAATTGTATGGTTTTGTGATTGATGTCCTGTTTTTCAGAATGTCAATTTTTAGGAGTCTCAACCTATTTTTGTGGTCAGAAAAAAAAGTCGGAAGATCCTTATCCCCTTCACCCCCACATACCTATGAGTAACATAGCAACAGAGCTAATCAGGTTATATCATTGGGGATAATTTTAAAAAAGCTTTTAAAATCATCCCTGACACACATTCAGTTAATCTTGGAAAATGGAGTTGAAAAGAGAGCCTGAGGAAGATGGCCACATGAAAGAAGCTAGCACATGTATTTTTGTTACATAATGTTGTAAGATTTTGCTTTTTTGAACTTGCAAAGCCTATATCTCAAGCATATAAAATTAGAAGATGGTCTTGGTCCCAGTATAATCTCTGAAGACTGTTGAATTAGATAACTAATGTTTTGGCATTTTTGGATGAAAGGTTTTGATGAATAGCTGTATTTCCATTTTCTTTAGGTGAGGTTTCTAAATTGAATTCAGCAGATATTGGAATATTAAGTAAAGAATAAATTTGTCTTTCTTTAGAGTATTGTAAATATGGCTTAAGAATAACTTGCTATGGAGTACTAAACTAATGCCATTTTATGTGAATTAAAATGGCAGGTGAGATGTAAATTGTGGAACATTGTAACTTCAATTTAATTTGGGATTAGTTAATTTAGTTTTGGTTCAGTCACCTCTTAGAAGTGACAGTGTCATATACATACTAGTACACATGAACATTTGCCGTTAATACTGTTTTACATAGAGAAGTGGTGGCAAGCATTGACATTAAAAATAACATGCCAAAAAATATAGGGGTTAAAATGAGACGAGAATGCAAGAGCCTGAGCAAACAGGGACACAATTTCAAGGGAGTTGGAGGAATCTTAGAGAACTAAAACAGCAGCAGTGTTCTTAATTTAATAGGGAATATAACCACTGTTTATAGTGAGGACAGGCATATTTACTTTTAAGACAATGAAAGCTGAAGTCTTAGCTGTGAATAGGTGATAAGAAATTACTGTCTTGTTATCATGCTTCTGGCTGTCCTGTGAGATCTGTTAACAATCCCTGGAATTCTAGGAATTTCTTTACTCTTCATTTGTTATGCTTGAAGGTTTCTAAACATTTTAAAAACTGCTAAATTAAGGTAATTCATTTTTTCTCATAGTATTATGTTATATTTTCATTGCAGCCTGTAGGCATCTATGTTGTCCACTCATATCTGTACATAAAATAAACGGGTTTTTTGTCACAGGGATTATTGGTGCTAAAGATTTCATTAGAACTGAGTATTCAAATGTATGCATAGTTGTAGCCTATCAGTCTAAGCCATGGTGGGATGCTAGGGCGGTATATCTGTGTGCTGTTTTGGGGTGATGTGGGTGTCAGACCATTTAATGAGCTTTGGTGTTGGATGTTTCTGTGAGCTCCCTTTTGAAACAGCTTTGTTCTTTTTTTTTTTTCAGGTTTTCACTAATTGCTGCAGAGACTGCCCTCTGCTGTGCTCCACACCACAGTTTAGGGCTTGTCAGCACAACTATGTTGGGGCTTTATTGAGGATACAAAATATGAACAGAACCTAGAGCCTAAATACTATATTGCTGAATTGTAAAATATGCTTAACTGACCCTGGCAAAAGTCTTTTAAGTTTTTTTTTGTCTAGCTGTGATTTTTTTAGTGATAAGCTTCTTGAAGTCAGCTCAAGTTTGTTTCTGTTGTTATTCCCTCTCACCTCAGCTGAAACTTTATTCTCTTCCCTGTCTATTTTTCATTTGATCTAAAAAGCAGAAATTAATGATGATGTGTAAGTGGTAGTATATCTTTAAAACAAAGGGAATTGTGGTATATAAGATGTTTATTCTTAGTGTTTTCAGCAATTGTTTTAAATCTCAGTCAACTTGGGAAGAATTTTCATTGTTTGTGTAACTGAAAAGAAAAAAGTATTGATAAATGTAGTAGAAAGTCAGATTTGTTACGACTAAAGAAAGCTTCATGTGGAGTGGTTCTGTGCTATCATGTGAGTTGTTTGACCTGTGCTACCAATTTTAGCTGATTAAAGGAGCTCACTGTTGCTATACTAACCAAGGAAGCTTGCTGCTGATAGAACATGCAGCATGTGTCTTTCACAGTGACATGGGCAGGAATTTAAATAAGCTTTAATTGTTCCTCCCTCTTCCTACAACTGCTGCAAAGGTATCTTGCATGTATTTTACTGCAAAAGTGCGGTTGCTGAAAGAAGGTCTGAATGAGGTGGCTGCTGATTGACATGATGTATGTCTCTTATTGGTGCCTGTTTTTCATGGAAAACACTTTGTTCATATCTGTTTTGTAGGGAGTCGCCTTGTGTCTTTTGAAGTTGATCGTGTAGGCCTGTTCTTGAGCTGTGACTTTTTTGATTGGTGACATTGCATTAACAGATAAACAAGCCTAATAAAATTAAATGTCTTAAATAGACCACAGTTCTTAGATGTAATACCAATGTGATACAAAAATGTGCTTATAATGTCCCAGGTTTGCAGGCTGAGCAATTTATTTATACCACTTATAAAACTGGAATCTAACCTTAGCATCTGAATTTTCAGTTTCATCAATTTCTCTGTGCTTTAATGCTGCTAATTAACATTAGTTGTTCTTGTACAAATGTAATCTAGAAACTGCTAACAATGAAAATTATGATCAGTTTGAGGGTTTGGCCCTTTTTGCTGTTGATCCACATATCTTGCACATTTAAGTGAGCATGGAATGCTAAAACCTCCTGGCATGTCTGAGAGCCCTTTGAAATTCTCATGTTGTGCTGAGTTACTGTGCTTGACAGGTGTTATAATGAACTCTGCTTTGAAATTATTGGAACAAGAGTCAGCTGGATATTAAAGAAAGAGTTTGCTTCCAATACTAGAGTCTATGCTAGAATATCTAGTTAGAGGAAAGAATAGTTGAAATAATAATATTAGACTGAAAAAACAAACCATATCAGAAGTCATTTTCTTGAACATGTTGCAAAGCTAGTGTAAAGATTTTTTTTTTCCATTTCAGATTTTTTTTGTAATTTAAAGAAAAGAAGTACCAAGTTGTCATAAATTTTGTAACTTTTACTTACTTTTGAAAAACTTGAGCCTGCTCCAGGCTATAGCAGTTATTTCAGGTACTATTAAGAGTCATAGGAAATAACCCGTGAAGTATTTTCTATAATAAACTCTAGTCTTTAAGTCTTATCAAGTACTGGTGGTGAATTCTATGCGGTACAACATGGTTTGTATTGTATTTTCTTTTATGTAATTGGCTTCCAAGCCTCCTGATCTTCTAGATTCACTGAAATACCATTGAAGAAAAAATGGTGCATAGGAGATGATGCAAGGAAAGCTGGGAATTATTTTTTGTTTTCCTACACCAAGCTTCCATCTGTAGAATTATTGAAGTGTTTTACTTTGCTATTTTGTGATTTTTATTACTTAGATTTTGCTTGCCTAGAATCTCAACTACTGAGTAAAAATACCAGAAGACAAACTATTATTTGAGCCATTAACAATACATGGCAGAGATCTGTAGCATAGTTTTAAGCTCATATTTTATTAGCAGTTCAGATATCGGGAAACATCTGGTATGTGATTTTAATCTAATTTCTAATCCACTGCAGCAACCTAGACTTTGTCTTCCAGTTGTTTTTGATAATTATTTTAAAATACCGTATCTGTTGTAGTATATGGCTTTAAGCTGGTGATAAATCCTTTACACTGTGCTAATGTTTAATATATACTTCTTGTGTTTATATTAAAATTACAAATGTAGTTTGGGCTTTTATACTCTAAACTAATGAAATTTCACTGGAGGTAAGCACTGAACTTCCCTTGCAGTCATTCAGAATTTGCAGCTTTAATGAATTTTAAAAAGGGAACTATCAGGTCTAATCATACTTCTAGCACTGAAAAAATTTTAAACACCGCTGAAATGTAACACAAAACCTCAGCCTCCAGAAAATGTCATTTTTGCTCTTTGGAAGTTGCTGAAGCAAAACAAATTTAATTTTGCTGTACAGAATTTGGTTGTTAAAGCAATTAGGATTGCTATGCACACCAGCCACAGTCCCCAGGAAGCGAGTGAAAACTTAAACCATCTTACAGCATGTCTATTTTGATCCCTGTCAGTGCGTATTTTATACAAGCATCTGCCTCGCACACCAAGATGATTGTATTTATGTATGTTTATTCTTTTACGGAGCTTTTGGTGTCTGTGCTTTGTTTAGTGTATTCAGGGTGTTTAAAAAGATGATAGAAGCCTGACATTGTTAGCTGTATGAAGAATGGCGGGTTGTAAAATACAGTGTTTTTTAGAATAGTAAGTATAGTTAGCAAGACAGTACTTGTGTTTTTTTCTTTAATTTTGATGTTATGAACTTGCATCAGAAATATGGTTCTGTTCATAATTAGTTCCCACTCAGAATTTTGTATGATGCCTGATGGTGACCAGAGTGACTGAAGTGCTCTTTCTCAATAGCTGTACTAATATTATCAGTTTTCAGAAACCTTCCTCTGGAGGCCAAAAATAAAAGTAATGTGTGAAGAAGAGACTTTCATATACACTCTCCAGGACTGTGTTGGTAAGACTTGCAGTACGAAGTTGGACAGAGAGAGTCATAAATCTCCTTTATTTGGAAAGCTCTATGTGTCATGTGGAAACACTAAGATTCTGCAGTTAGATATCAGCAGTTCAAAGCAAGATGGTCAAAGCCATGATTTAACCCTATAAAACTCTGAGCAATCAGACTCTGTGTAACAGACACTTGTACATACCTAGAAAGTATAGAAACTGCTACTATCAAGTTCTGAAGTAGAAAGGAATTCTCTTATTTACAAATGTTATTATATAGATTGTACATATGAAGTAGTAAAAATTAGTGTTACTGAGTAAGTCTGTAAATTTTCCTCCATAGTACTAAATATTAATTTGGCAAAATAAGCTTATCTTGGGCTGAAAATCTGTTTTATTGGATGATCCTTAGTTTGCAGAGAACAGACTTGGTGTAACAGCCTTTCCTTATTGTTGCTTTCACGGAATTTTTTACATTGCAAAAGAAACCTTCGGAAAGAAAAGCCAAGAGAACAGTTTCTGAAATTATTCATCTTAAGACTTTTGATGCCATGCATACTGGCTAAAATAAAATTTTCTGTTCCTGGTACCACCCTTAAGCTGAATCTTATTTTTAACCTCAGCTATACCGCACCTTAATTTGAGAACCAAATTAAAGATTTTATCAGTGTAATATTTTACTTTTTGCATCCTTAGGACCATTGTGGAGAGACACTTGAGAGCTGATCTGATTTTTTTCCTTATGTGTTTATTTCATTTGTTGCAGTTGGGCAGTAGCATTTTTCCAAAACAGCTGGAGATGAGGATTTGTGATGTCTGATGCAGACTTGAGACAACAGGAAGGAGAGTGGCTTAGGTTTGGAAGGGGTCAGCCGTTATCACAAGTTCTTTGATTAAAGGGAGTTGTTCAGCATTCCATACTTGCAGCATACCTATGCTTTTATGGATTACCAGCTAGTTATATCTAGGGGTCAGGTTTTTGTGCAGTTGGTTTGATGTTTCCTTAATGTCTAATTTTAGGTTGCCTGATAATGTGATATTTTGTACCATCTTTTTTATAATCTGAGTGTGATTCTTTTGCTGTACTGTTTATTGCTTGTTTCAGAAGTATCTAGCTTTCTGGGACACCAGAAATACTTTTTATTAAAAATTCAGAATATCTTAATTTGTCATTGTGGTTTTCTGAATGTTGCTGTTAAAGTGTGACTGCAAGAGAGCTCTCATTTTCTGTAGCTTTTGTTTCTTTTTTCTTGATTGACTCAGATCTTGAATACTGAAAGTAGGCAGCTATTATCACAGGTGACTTAAATGTCTTGGTACCCTGTTCAAAGAATTCAGATGTCCTTTGTGTCTTGCACGCAGTTTATACTGAAAATGTGAGCAGTGTTATTAAGGTTGCCTGTTAGTAATATTTACTCCAGACTATATTTTTGTTTCTCTTGTCTTCAGTTCATATTACTAAACTAAAGAGATTTTAAATCTTCTCACTCTATATACAGATATATGAGGTTTTGGTGTGCCATTTTTGTAGCTGGTACTTTTAAATTTGATGGAGGATATGTAGCTAGTAAATATCCTTGACCAGTTTTTAAGTATTGGCCATCAGTTCAATTTTCTGATGATTCTTCCTGATTAAGATTCATTGGAGAGTGTGACATCATTTAGCTTACACATGATTGAGTGTAAAGCTGTGTTTTACTTCTTGCAGGTCCTCACACCCTGGTTTTGACTTTTTTAGTGCTGATTAAATGGATATTATTCATCCTCTCAAATTGTTTCAGCACCTGTTGGTTGTACCCTGTAGCCTCAGGAATGTCTCAGGAATTTCTTTCAGTTTGTCAGAGTTGAAAAGAGATGAATGTAGCTTTGAAAAGGCTCAGTGTTCAGACAAGCTATGGCCAATACAACTTGAATTAAAAAGAATTCGAATTATCTTCCACCCACAGTTAAATTAGTGGTCTTTGCAATTTTATTGTTCCTAATGAGGCTTCCTTTTTGCGGATTGGTATTTCTGTACAGAGAAGTTGCCTTTTCAGAAGGGGAAATGTAGCTTTCTGAGGATAATTTTGCTAAATCTTTATCCACCTTTCTCTGAACTTCAGAGAACTTTGTTTTAAAGTGGTGCTTTATATAACCCTGCCTAAATGCCAGCTTTATGTGGCTTTATTCTTTGAAAAGCTGTTCTAAGTTGGGCACTAACTGAAGGCTTTACAGGCACTAAGTAATGGTGGGGTACTTGTAGTGCTAGCCCCAGCACTGGGCAGTTTTTGATCGGCTTTTTTTGCCTAGTTTTTTTTTCTGACTGTGTGAATGTTGAGCATATCAGTGGAGTGCAATTAAGTGTCTTTTAAGGACAAAAAAAGAATTTTTATTGCCACAGAAATGCTTTAATTTCATTTTGTTCTTGGGAAGATTGTAGTCATAACTATTTTAGTAGCAGGGGCTAGACAGGAAAACAAGTAAAGGAAATAGTTTTGTTGTTGCTGTATGCTGTGTGCTACTCCTCATGAAAATGAAAAGCTGTACGTATTTAGAATTGCAAGCTGGCAAAAACTTGTGTAGGAGTTTATATTGCTGCTCCTCCCAAACAGAACTATAGATATTTAATTTTCAACTTAATTACAACATAAACATCCCTCCCTTTCTCCTCCAAACACAAACATTTGGTAAAAGAATGTTGGTGATTTTGGGTTTTGGTTTTTTGGGGTTTTTTTCTGTCTTGGTGCTTCTAGTGTGTAATAAAACTTAGAGACATTTCCTATTATTTCCTCTCAGTAAATTAAAAAAAAAAAAAAAAAGATAAAAAGTAACTTGAAAAATTAAGTATATTGGTAATATGGTGCATAACTATTTGTTAATTGTAGGACCTTTTAATTGAGGATAATGTATCACTGACAGAAAGGCAGTGTGGTATAAAACACACTGTTACATGTATTATATTTAAGAGATGAGTGGTTATATTTTATCAGGACACCTAAGCTCTTTAGCCTGAACCATCAGGAATAAGAAACCAGATTAAGGTGTGTGTAGTATAGTGGAATGTCATACTTGACTGTGGAAATTATTATTCTCTGTCAACTCTGTGTGTCTGTACGCCCACACAAGGATTTTTACTCTTGTATTTAATCCTTCCTGCTTTAATGCATACCTGTAGGAAGTATTAAGAGTAGCTGCTAACCAGAATTGTCCAACCCTTATCCTAGGATTTTTATCTCTACTTGGTTGTGTAAGTGCAGCTCCTGTCTGCTTTAGATAGTATCTTATGAAGGAGCTCTATGTCAGACCTGTCTTCTCTGAACCCAGGAAGCAATGCTTACATAAAATTCCTCAATTTATAAACAGTAAATGCAAATACCTTTACTTGCATTTAGCATATACTCAACTTTTTACAAACATGTTGTTTATAACAAGTTTTTCATATTTAGTGTTTGTAGGATTGTAAGCATGGCTTGTGTTGGAATTTCTAAGAATGAAAGAACAAATTAAAACTTGAGTGAGAGTTCTCGGAAAACTGCTTTTTTTCAATTGTCTTAAATGCAGAATCACCATGGCTTTGAGTGGGGAATACAAGAGACTTTAACATTAGTTTGAACAGTGCTCCTTTTCTAACATTGGCATCTGAAGTTACCAAAATATGTGAAACAGATTTGTGAGGATTCTGTAGGTCTTAGTAGGGGAAGAAGCACTATGTATATTTGGATGAAAATTCCATTGTTCTGATGCCTGGGGACCTTAGGTGTTTTCTAATTGGTCCAGTTACTCACTTACTTCTTTTCTTTTGAATATCTGTCCTTAGATTTTCCTCCTGGATGCCTCTTCAAGCGTCTTGTGATGGAAGGGAAATATTTTTGAATTTATAATGGATTTTACACAGTATCGTAACACAAACTGGCCTAATAGCAGCATTTTGGTTTGAAGAGCATAAGCATAATTGCAAATAATCATGACAACTTCTCATATGAATGGACATATCACAGAAGATTCTGACAATGAAGCAAAAAATGTGGACCTTGTGTCTCCTGAGGAACCCCAGAAGCACAGAGAAATGGCTGTTGATTGCCCTGGGGACTTGGGCTCCAGGATGATGCCCATGCGGCGGAGTGCTCAACTGGAGCGAATCCGTCAGCAACAGGAGGACATAAGGCGCCGACGAGAAGAAGAGGGAAGGAAACAAGAACTGGACCTTACTGCTTCCATGAGGCTAAAGAAACTAGCACAAATTCCTCCTAAAACTGGAATAGATAATCCAATATTTGACACAGAAGAAGGAATTGTTTTGGAGAGTCCTCATTACACTGTGAAAACACTAGGTAGGTAAAATGCAATGAGTGGGCTAACGGAGTAAAGATTTATTTTATATTAATGCTCTTTTAGGCCACTGAAAACCTAATTTAGCTAATTTTTCATAAACAGATACAAAGTCTGCTGGTCCTTTAGATTTGTGGTGGTTTGGGGGTTTTTTTATTTAGCCAAACATGAGACTTTGTGCCTCAGCAAATAGCTTTTCAAAAGGGACCCATTTGGGGAACAGTTAAATACCTTGTGGATAATAATAAATTCAGTCTATGTCTCTATCTTAAGGCTGGGGAAAACCATGTAAGTAATACCCAATTTTATGATGTTTGATGAACTGTAGACCAGAGTAAGGAATTAATAAACACAGATTGTAATTTAAAATAAAAATGCAGGAGTTGTTAATACTTTAAAGAGAAACATGCTAGTGTTTTTTCCCATTCTGTCTTGCATTATCAATTGCCACCTAATATAAATGTCACACCAATACATCTCTTAAAATAGTGGTGTTGATAATGAAAATCTGCTTACACGTTGATGAAAATGTATTGTTAACAATTTTTGAAGAAATAGATGCTGAAATTTTTCATTTCATAGTTGTCATTGTTTTAACTATGCTTGTTCAGAGAAAGTTTCTAACCTTTCTTCCTCAAACATAAGTAGTTTAAATAAAATGTGGTGTGTCACTGGAGTGAAAAAGACGCACTAGGAATTTGCGGGAGTCCAGTTCAGATTTCCAAACCCATACCTGTTCAGAGATCCACATTGCTTTAAAGAGGCAGCCTTTTTTTCTGGGCTGCACTAAAGTTTCTTGATACTTTTCTTCCTATTGGCTGCTAGTTGAGAATACAGAGTGAAAAATAGCTATGAAATTGCTAATTTCTTCTTTTTTACTTCATCTCTAGTATTTCTGTGCCCAAGCAGCAATTCTGCTCAAGTCGTGTCTCTGCTCTATAACCTCTGGTAATCCTTATTGTACAAATCCCTCTTTAGGAAAATTTAGATTGAAAGGGTCATCAGGAAGTCATCCTGACCAACCTCCTGTGGAGAGCAGGGTCAGTTACAAACAAGGTGGGTGTACCTTGTTTTAGTGCATGGCTTGTCAGCTGAGAGATCTCTTTGTAAGAAGGAGATTCTGTACTTAACTTTATGAAGTGTTAGGTATTTGATTGTAAAATTCTCTCCTTAGCAGGAACGCAAAGCAGAAGATACAAAAATGGATGTCAAACAGTAAAAGTGGCATCAGTTGGGACTTGCTTAGCCATAGTGGCCAAAAGTTGTGAAGACTGACTACCGGAGGAATTGGAAATTGAAACTAGAGAAGGGAGGAAAGAGTGATTTGGAATTAGAAAGCTAGGGCTAGGTTTCATGCTGATAGTGGTGAGACCTTGGAGGGAGGATTGGTGCAAACAAATGGGCAGAGCAGCTACCCATGGAAGCTGGTAGGGATGAGAAGTGAGTAACATGCATCGGTCTGACGTACTTGAGATCCAGTTAGGAGCTAGTGTAGACTGAAGCTGTTTGAAGAGGAGAAATAACAGTGAAGAAATTACTATGATGATGAAGGGTGGATTTTAAAATCTCTCAGTGGGGAATTCAGAAGGGTACCGGCTGTGGGTGAAGCTGAGGGATTGTGAAAGACAGTATTTGTGAAAAGCTGGAAGAGGAAACTAGTTTTGGCTCAGCAAGAAATGGAAGATGGGAAATTGGTATTGAATGGAAGCTAGGATTCTTTGAATACCAGGCATAAGAAGAGAAATGCCAAACATCGGGGGCAAGAAGATTATAGAGGGGTGTGTGTGGAAAGAGGTAAATTAGGAAATAATACATGATATAAGGTGCATCTTGAAGAAAAATGACTAGGTGACTTTGTCCACTTTTGTAATCGAAGTTTGGGTCTTGTAATTTGGATCAGTAAACTTAAGATTTAAGACGAGAGGATTTATAGTTCAGCATTCCATGAGCCAGCAGTGCCTTTGTGGCCAAGAAGGCCAGTGGGATCCCAGGCTGCGTTAGGGAGAACACTGACAGCAGGTCGAGGTGATCCTGCCCCTCTACTCAGCCCTGGTGAGGCTTGACCTGGAGTGCTGTGTCCAGCTCTGGGCTCCTTAGGACAAGAGAGACAGGGAGCTCCTGGAGCAGGTCCATTGAAGGGCAACAAGAGAGCATCTCTTACAAGGGAAGGCTGTGGGAGCTGGGCCTGTTCAGCCCCAAGAAGAGGTGACAGAGAGGGGACCTATCAGTATCCTATCAATGCCTATCAGTATCTGAAGGGAGGGTGTCAGAGGATGGATCCGGGCTCTTCTTGGTGGTGCCAAGCAATAGAACAAGAGGCAATGGGCAGAAACTGATGCACAGGAAGTTACACCTGAACACAAGGAAGAATTTCTTAACTGTGCAGGTGACTGAGCACTGGACAGATTGCCCAGGAATGTTGTGGAGTTTCCCTCATTGGAGATACTCAAGAACCATCTGGATACAATCCTGTGCAATGTGCTTTAGGATGACCCTGCTTGAGCAGGGAGGTTGGGCCAGATGACCCACTGTGGTCCCTTCCAACCTGACCATTCTGTGATTCTGTTGTCACGGTTTGAAGCTGGCTAAGTGCCAGGCACCCACAAAAAAAACCATCTACTTATTTTCCTCTGCTATAGCTGAGCAGACGAGGGGGAATTGAAAACTTCATTTTCATGAGTTGAGATAAGGATTATTGAAAAAAACACAAAACATTCTTTATGGAAAAACAGGTTCAAAACTTAAACAGTATAAAGATTTATTATTAACGGAATTAAAAGTAAAAAGGGTAATGAGAACCAAAGCAAATCTTCAGAACACCTTTCTTTCCCAGTCCTTCCCTCTT